>JAOTRI020113242.1:0-12811 GCA_028564885.2 Zoanthus sanctaehelenae | reverse complement strand
CAAAAGCTCACACCGAATTCCAAAAGCTCACACCGAATTCCAAAAGCTCACACCGAATTCCAAAAGCTCACACCGAAACCCAAAAGCTCACACCGAAACCCAAAAGCTCACACCGAAACCCAAAAGCTCACACCAAATTCCAAAAGCTCACACCATATTCCAAAAGCTCACACCGAATTCCAAAAGCCCACACCGAATTCCAAAAGCCAAAGGTGAATTTCCTTTTGTGTGGACAAATGCTTTGTAGCTCATATTTAAGGGAAGTAACAGTTTAAGAGGATTATTTACCATTTTGCCCTACACTGTAATTACTGCATTTATTAATTTTACCATTGAAAAACCCTGAGTCTCAAGTGTGTGTATGGAGGTCTAGCTTCTCCAAAGTGGGTTTGTATTTGTTTTTAGTAGCAGCGCAAAATGTCTACTAAAATGTTACTATAGTTTACAAAAACGTTTAGTATTTTGTTACTCAACATATGGTATGCGTAGTTCAAGCCTCCGTTTTTATGGCTGTGGCACTTAATTTTGATATGTCACACAGAAACAATTCATATTTTATGCACTGGTTTCCAGTTCAACAACTTGATTTATATTTAATAACACATTAACAAAAGTAGCTATTTTTTTGTTTCTCAAACTATTTTGTATTAATGATTTGTTCTGTAACATGGCCAAATACAGATTCTTCATAACTTTATTATAATAACATCTATGGGTAATTCACTAATTAGAAAAGCAAGAGGGTCCGTAGTTATTAAGATCAGGACTGGTAAAAATATTTTGAGTCTGTAAATAAATAAAGAACTATGACAAAGAAAAATTAACTTGCCAAGGCAAATTACTAGATGAGACCCAGTTAACAGCATTAACCTAATTATGTGGTTTTGTATCAACCTCAACAACTCTTTATATTTACACTTACCATAAACCTAAGGCACAGCAATGAAAATAGCAACACTAAACTAGAGAAATTTATTGAGTTTTACAAGTCATGTACAAAACTTACTTCAATATTTCGATATATTTACTCCTCAAATAGGTTAATGCTAGTACATCATAACATGTACAACCAGCTTAGAAAAAAAAACAAATACAAACTTAACTAAAGTATTTCAGTAGTTAAAAGTCAGGTAATTGTTTGTCAAATTTTCAAGGGTTGAATCCTAGATCTATACCTTGTCTTTACATTAAGAACCCTTTCCTTTCCTTTCTCCCCTACCAGTCTCCTTTCCTAACCAGAATAAGAATTGTGGCTACCCAGGCAGGTTTATAAGTTCTTTGGTGGGTATAGATGGCTTAACCAAGCCATATCTGCCACTCAATTTTAGACTAGACACACTATAAGACAACAGCTTAGTAAATAATTTCAGCAGAACTTATATAAATTGTTATAGTTACTTCAAGCTTGTAAAGTATTCTTTGTTGCAGTTCTTTCTGACTCATTAACGTGACATTGTTAAATTTTGGTATGTAAAAATAAGATAAACTTTAAAAAAGTCTGACATTTGGATTTGTTTTATTATGAATTCTGGACATTGAACAATCTTCAAAAATTTATGTAAACAATTTTATTAATACATGTTTGTTTTAAAGAAACCTGTATTGCTAAATACTGTATATAAACTAAAACTTTAAATATTTTTGTGGGGGTACCCTTTTGGCAGCATTTTTGGTGGGGAGACCTTTTGGGTGCAGTCTCATTCCTGACCACATTTTGTGCAGAAATCTGCCGCTACACCGCCACGAAACTCGAAACTCTGCTCCAGAATGAGAACTAAATATTTTCTGAACTTTTTCGCCATGAATTTGAGACGCGTCCTTCTAGTATAGGGAAGACACTAGATGCTATATCTCAAAACCCTCTCCGTTCGGAAATGGCCGGCCGACCGATCTTCGGAAATTTCCGAACACTTTGGCTAATTCCAAGATGGCGGCTTTCTATGGACGACAACAACAGATCAGTTTGCCGCATTGCAGTTTAATTTCAAGGTGTTTCAGGCATTTCTCGGGTAAATAACAAGTTGATTCCTTGAATTTCGATCATTAACTTGCATCTTTGTATTTTGTTATCGAAAAAATTATCCATCATTTCAAAGCTAGGTCGGGGGTTTTGACGTTTAGCACCGTGCTATATCTCAAAACCACCTACTTTGTTTGCTTGTATGAGTCAAAATAAAAGGAATTAAGGCGCATTATAGTTTAATTTGAAGGAGTTTCAGGCATTTCCTTGGTAAATAAAAAGCTATTTCCCGGAATTTTATAGAACGAGGAAAACAAGTAGTAACTAGTAGTAACCTCTTGATGTTAGTTGCAGATGTGTTCGACCATACAGTTTAACAGTACAGCTTTTTTCTAAAAACCAATGTTATTAATTGTTTGAGTGTTTCCCTGTTAAAGCTGTTGTTGACTGAGACTCTGTTGATCTGAAATAGCTTTGCCATACAGGAGGACACAACGTTAGAAATGTCAGGCACATAGAAAAATAAAATTTATTTTTTTAATTTCACACCCTTTCAAAAAATAGGAATTGTCCTCAATTAAATGAGGGAGGTATCCTCTTTCCACAAGCAAATATGCTTTACCTAAATAGAAGATGGTGATGGTAAAATGAGCCAAGCTTTCATGCAAAGTTTACTAGGAGGTTTTGGTTCTTGAGTTGGCTAGAAAAGCACTAAAAATTACCAAAGGCACTTTGAAAACTTAAAAGTCCCCCGGACATCCCCTTTGCAGAAGTAGAAAATTGCAAGTTTTCCTTTATATCATTCCTCCCTTTCACTTTAATAAGGGTCATAGCTGTTAGGGGTAGAAATCAAGGGGTCACAGCTTGAACAGAAGGGGAAGGGGTACTCTGTCATTTGTTTGAATAAGAAACCATACTCAATGTACCAGGAAATTGTTTTGCAGTGAATCACTTATTAAATATTTTGCAACCTGTGGTGTTGTTTTACAAACCAACCTAAAATGAGCCTTATTAACACAGCTGTGACCAGATTAAGGTTTTCAGCTCACCATTGTTGAGTGTGATTGTTTGGTGCAGGAGCATAGCTAAGGGGGTCTTAGAACTAGGCCGTGGTGCACTTTCACATAGGCTAGGTGTACTTTTGGATGAGCACAATTGTTGCAGCAAAGGCAAGGTACGTGACGAGTTCCATATTTTGGACAATGACATGTTGCCATGCAAAGATGCTATGGGAAGTTGATGAACTGATCAATTGTTGTTGGATGACATGATAATCAGCTTATAGTATGCATACAAGACAAATCAGTCACAAAATTCAGTCCTTTAGCAACCTTCTGTCGAGAAATTACAAAGAACTTCTTTCTTTTATTTGTATATTAGATATCAATCTTTGCAATGTATTAAACTGGGGAGCAGAGCAGACACTTACTCCCCCCTCCCCAATAATTCAATGGTTGACAACATATACTCAGCAACTTCTTAGCAAATGCTTTCGATGTTTTTGTAGTCCCCCACAGTGTAAGTTGTTTGTTTTGCTTCTGCTGACCTATGTATTATTATTGTACATCTAGAGCATACAGTAATCCTTGATTCTGCATTTCAGTGCTTCAGGCAGCCTTTTCCTGACCTATTTATTTTACTGTAAAAATAAATAGAATTGCTATGTTAATTTTTTTTTATCTACACACCCATACATGATTAATTTTGTTTTGTTTGCACTGAAAACTATCTGGTCATGATGTAAAGTTTCTTGAGGAATAGGAGGGGGAGGTCTAGAAATTTTCACTATTAATATTCAAAATCTTTCTCACTTTAGCATATTTAATTAACATTCCCTAAACACCCCTACCCTTTGGAATTTTATGGTGCTGCCTGTGATGTGAGTACATTTATTTTCTGCGATTGCAAATAATTTCTTCTCTTATTTCCTCTATGGGCAATTCAAGTAAACATGTCCCCATAACAGGGCCGGCTTCTCCAAAATCCGAAGGGGAGATTCAAGCTTAGAATTTGGCTTAAATGGGGTGGTGGTTTTAGTCGGCTGGAATTCTATAAGCGCTGGGGAGATTGCCAAAAACAATGGTAGGGATACATATATTTTCTGAAATTGTATGATTTCAATCCAGAAATGATCTATACCCCCTACAGAAGGGGTTGAGATTTGACCCTCCCCCCTCCCTTTTACCCTTATGGAATTTCCAGTGAAAAATACAGTATTTATATGAGAAATAAAGTGCATAAGACACCAGCCCCACCAACCCTGCTGGAAATCGAAGGCCCTTCCATGGGGGGAATTATGGATTTTTTATGGAATCACATTATCATTGCCTATTGTGTTCATTGAATTCAATTTATATAATCTTTTTTAACCAATTGCAAAGTCATGGATGTACATTTTTAAGTAAATTATTTTTATTATGATGCTCCTTTCCCCCGTTTGAAGTCCCTGCAACCATGCCATTCTATAACCTACTTTTCCCCATATAACACACTTCTTTTCTTGTATCTAGAAACAACATTTCATAATGAATGCTTCAGGAGTTAACTTTCAGAATTTTTCACAAGCACTTATCCTTTTATCCCTGGCCGAAAATGTAATACAAACATTACACCTCTAAAGATGCGAAATTCTTAAGACAAGTAAGCTAAAATTGAAGCTAGCACTCGAAAGAGTTCCCTTTTTCTATAACTTCGCTTAAATTGAACTTAAAAGCCCAAATAGTAAACCTTGGCACTTTTACTAATTTTTGGTTGCTCTGTCCCATGGTATGGGCAAGAGTGCACATTTATCTACCTCAGAAAATGCTGAAATACTCGGGCCTCCCAGTTATAATTTCACCCACTTGTCAGTATATAACAGGCAAGAATAGAATGGGAAAATCTCCAAAAAAAACGGTTGTCCAAAGCACTGATGGACACCCCTGTTTGGACCATGATTGGCAATATAAACTATGTGCACTTGTAATTAATAAATCTGTAGTTAGCACATAGTTTGATGCCACATTACGTGTCTTGTTTTACTTGTCAAACTGAATAGAAAAATACATCTGAACGTAAAAGTCATCAACTTCACATGAAGTTGAACTTAGAAACCCAGAACTCCAGTCTAACTTTACGATGTACTGTGTGATGTACCACCCAGAAAAAAAAAATCTGAAGCTGAAAAACAACGTCGCGTGTTTTAAACTTTTATGAAACAGTTGTGAATGACATATACACAAATCAAAGCAATTTTGTGGGTCGATTCACTTGGAGTCAGAGAAAATAGGGGGTTTGGGGATATAGCATGGTGCTATAAGTCAAAACCACCATCGTAGCACTAGCAACTAATTTTTCCACAACAAAAATACTGATGTCAGTAATTTAATGGTCAAATTCCGGGAAACAGCTTTTTATTCACCTAAGAAATGCCTGAAACTCCTTCAAATTAAACTATAATGCGCCTTAATTCTTTTTATTTTGGCTGATACAAGCAAACAAAGTAGGTGGTTTTGAGATATAGCACGGTGCTATACGTCAAAACCCCCGACCCAGCTTTGAAATGATGTTTTTTCGATAACAAAATATAATGATGCAAGTTAATGATCAAAATTCCACGCATCAGCTTGTTATTTACCCGAAAAAAATGCCTGAAAAACTCGTTTTTCTGCAATGCGGCAAACTGATTCGTTGTTGTCCTCCCAATGTCGTCCATCGAAAGCCGCCAACTTGGAATTAGCCAAAGTGTTTGGAAATTTCCGAAGATCGGTCGGCTGGCCATTTCCGAACGGAGGGGTTTTTGAGATGTAGCATCTAGTGTCTTCCTTTGACCGCGACCTTTCGCAACCGAGCAGTAAAGACAAGTCAGCGGGAAAACAAAAACAACGCGGGCTCAATGTTAAGCGTTGGTGTGCGCATGCTCAAATCAAGTCGAAAGCAGTTGTGCCGCCCAAAACCGGTGTAGTGTGGACGAAAAACATTATATCCGTTTTCATATGTGGACGCGAAACGTTTGTTCCGTTTTCGCACCGGAAGTTGCGTTTTTAAATTAATTCGGCATAGTGTGGACGGGACCATAGTTTAGACAAAATACCTTTACCTCTAAACATTTTTTTTTTGCATAATTTTTTAATATGGGCTTTCCAGTTCAAATTAGAATCAATAATCATACCAAGATATCTAACTTCATTTTTCTGCTCAATTAGCATGTTATTGATTTTAATAGCCATTGGAACTACTTTCTTCTGAGGTGGATGGAATACAACAAAATTTGTCTTGCTTATATTTAGGGACAATCTATTTGCACAGAGCCAAGAATGGACTGTACAGTTTTAAACAGCGTAACACTGGAGTTAGCTGCATAAATGGCTACACTCATACCTTACTAATCGCAGTCAGTTCGTATGTGTTGGGTATTTATATTCATCTAGACGCGACCTACTTTACGGAGTTCCACAAGGATCCGTGCTAGGACCGATTCTATACTTATTATATACTGCACCTCTTGCAGATGTTATTAAAGAACATAAAATGTCTTATCATTTTTACGCGGACGATACGCAAATCTATATGTCCTTCCAGCCTTCCAGTGATATCGCCACTCTTGATGAGGTTAGGTCAGCAATAGAAGCTTGTTTCAATGATATCAATGAATGGATGACGGCCAACAAGCTCAAATTGAATAATGATAAGACAGAGCTACTAATACTTCATGCACATCACAGACCGTCACCATCTCTGGATTCTGTGTATGCTGGCACTGAACTAATTAAAGCCTCCGAATCTGTTAAAAATATTGGAGTCTGGTTCGACAAGACGCTACTGATGAAGAAACATATTAACTCTGTCTGCAAGACTGCCTTTTATCAACTTCGACATTTAGCTACAATAAGGAGATTTTTATCTTATCAACACTTTGAAATACTTATACATGCGTTTGTGACTTCTAGACTTGATTATTGTAATTCGCTATTATCCGGACTGCCACAAAACCTCCTTCAAAAACTTCAATATGTACAGAACTCTGCTGCTCGTTTACTATCATTCACTCAGAAGACTGAACATATTACTCCGATACTTAAAGAACTCCACTGGTTACCTGTTGCTGTGAGAATTGAATTTAAGATCCTAGTACTAGTTTTTAAAGTATACCACGGCATTGCGCCACTCTATATATCTGACATGATCACTAAATATGAACCGACCAAGCCTTTACGCTCTTCCTCCAAAAGACTCCTCGTTGTTCCGCGGTACAATCTTAAGACATACGGAAGAAGAGCTTTTTCTGTAAATGGTCCCATGTTATAGAGCAGCCTTCCTAACAATATTAGAGAAACTGAATCTTTAAGCACCTTTAAGAATCATTTTAACTTTTTTTTATTATTGTTGAATTATTTTTCTTGTAAATATTTATCTTGATTAGTTGTTCTTATTATAGTCTTTTGTACATTTTAAGCATTACTGTAGTATCTATTGTTCTCATGTATTTTTATCATATATTTTACACGAATTATTATTGTAAAGCGCTATATAAATAAAGATTATTATTATTATTATTATTATTATTATTATTATTATTATTATTATTATTATTATTATTATTATTATGTTCACAGAGGGAGTAAAATTGGAGTGCACGGAGAAAATACTTCGGAGACAGGTCTATATCGACAAATCTCAGTCCACAAGCCGAACTCAGGAATCGATCCTGCGTCATAAAGGGTGATGCCGGAACAGAAGACTATGCCAACTTGACACCCCATGTTTGCTTACCCTAAAACTTTCACTTGGAATATTTCAAGAACTTCTCTGAAAAATTAGTTTCCCAGAAAAAAACTAAAATGATAAAAATCAAATTACAAACAACAAAATATGGATAATAAACAAAAGTAATACAAATAACAAATGTCAAAATATAATAAAAATAAACAGCTACAAAATGCAAAACACTTTCCATGTATCATCTTCTTGTTATGTTCTAACTCCTGACTGAAGTATTGGGCCTTTTATCAAACCTCGCGCCACCTCCTTCTGTTCTTGGCTGCTGGTTCTGTCTCCCTCCATGTCTTAAACCCCATCTCTCGTCTCTCTCTTTCTACTGTTCTCCTTCATGTCTCCCTCCATCCCCATCTCTCGTCTCTCTCTTTCTACTGTTCTCCTCCATGTCTCCCTCGGTCAACCTCTTCTCCTTTTCCCCATTGCCATCTTCGGAGTTTTACTTATTCACCGGATCATAATTATCAAATCTTGCAACAAAAAAAAAGAGCCGAAATCCTAAGAAGTGTTATAAAATCACTGGCATTTATTGATACATTTTTGCATATTTTGCTTGCTATAGACCTAAAAATATTATTTTATTTACATTCAAATCCTCCCGTTAAGCCTCAAAAGAACATCTTACCCAAAATGAGGCTTGAGGGGCAAACTTGTCTGCAAGAGAAAATGATATTTAAACCGTGAAAAGGTCTATCGTGCATAGATTTCCCCATTTTATCTCACCCTTTTTAAGCTTTCCCGATTTTTCAATTTGCAAGTGATGTGTAGAACTTTATACTTTACGGCAGGAAACATTTTTGTTATTCAAAATTGTTTGCTAAATCTGTGAAATTTTGCAAATTTCATTGCGGTGCTTCATTTGATTTTTAGATTTAAAAGACTAGAAATTACTTATGTCGATATCGGCTAATGTTAGGTAATCCAAAAGGGCCTTGCCTGGATCCTTTATTCCACAATATGGATTCCAGATCCAAGGCCCGTGGTTTTCAGATCTCGTGATTCAAAAGTGCCTGGATTCCGGATCCCATTTCAAAGTCCAGGATTCCTGGTCACACTGTCAGAAGGAGGCTAAATTCCGCCTTTCAATGTCCTGAATTCCGTGTTCCAATGTATGAAACTGGCTGAATTCCGTCTTTCAATGTCCTGGATTCCGGTTCTAGCAAAGAAGAAACAAGTGATTCAAGAAATTAAATTACTAGCTTCTTGGTACAATTTGTATAGGTAATCATACGGTTTTGAGTTCAGTTTGAAATTAATTTGCTCGAATGATCATGAGTTTTTTAAAAAAACTGAAATTGCACGAGCCGCCTCGACGAGTGCAATTTTGAAAAACTCACAAGTGCAAATTGATTCCAAATTGAACGAGAAAAACCGTATGATTACTTATTAATGATATACATACAAAAATTTTGAGAATACTCGATCGTATCTTTTGCAAAATATTTGGCTCTCCGGGCTTATAATTTTTCATTTTTATGGCGTTTTCATTCTCAAATCACCCTGTTTTCTGAGCGGGCAAACAAAAAGTAGTGTTTCTCAAAACGTTTTTGCTTTTAGAGCTTTTTTGGAGATCAGATAATCTACTCCATCGCCCGCCATTAATTATTTTTGCTAAAAACTCGTTTGTGTACGCGCCATCAATTTTGTATGCGCCATAAACGCGAACATGTAATCCGCCACCAAAACAAAAGATTTGATTGGTTCTAGCTCAACTCCATTGTTTATTAGCCAATCAAAATTGATAGTTCTCTATATAAGTAAATTGCACTGAATTAACTGTTTTTGTACTGAATTATCTTTGTTTTACATTGTGTTTATTAAGAACAACACAGCTCTCAGCCAATCAGAATCAAGAAATATTGATATGTATATTATTAGCACTATACTTGACTATAATTCTATTCTGTGTTTTCTTGATATATATTCCTTTTGAATAACATGGTGCCATTCAGGCCTTAAATACATATATAGAATTTTATCTTGAAACAATTTGCCCTATAATTTTATCTTGTGCGTTCTTGAGGCAAGCTGCACTATAATTTTAACCTGCGCCTTCTTGGTATAATTTGTTTCATAATTCTATTCTTTGCATTCTTGATAAAATATGTACCATAACTTTATTTTGTGCTTTCTTAACAAAATATACTCGATCTAGAACTTTAACCTGCGCTTTCTTGACACAATTTGCACTACATATATCTTGTTAGACAGTTTAGTATGTAGTATGGCTGGATATTTTTGAGTCCGGTAGGCGGTAGTATTTTGACAAGCCCAATTGGGCGAGTCAAATACACAGAACGAGTAAAAATATCAGTCATACTACATACTAAACTGTCTAATAAGTGATTTATTATCCAATCTTTTATTCGTGAAAAATAAAACTAAATACTGCCACGCGCGCGGCAAAACAAGTTTTCTGGAGTACGAATATTGCTCAAAATGTGCAATACGGCTGGTTATTTGCACTCGCCCCAGACCCTCTCATGGGGTTATTTGTACGGTTATTCTTGCAGTTGGATAATAAAATTTTATTCTGCGAGTTCTTACAAAATCTGCACTATATCTTTCATCCGAGCGTTCTTTATACAATTGAAACAGGTAATTTTTTTCATGTATATGATTAGTATATGTAATCGAACCTTAACGAGTTCAATGACGGATATAATTTGCGGAAGTGTATTTTTTAAGAAAAGAATCAAAATTGCGTGAGCCCGTTTGGGTGAACGCAATTTGAGTTTTTTTAAAACACACAAGTGCAAACTAAATCCATATTGAGCGAGTAACAGGTTCGATTACTTGTTTATCATATACATGAAAAGATTATAAAAAAATACCGGAGAAAAAGCAAAACGTGACAGTGAAATCTTATCTGTAAACCACAGTTGACAATGAAAATCGCTCGAGCTTCGTTGTTAATTTTAAAATTTGTCATTAGTAAGAATCATGTTGGAAACATTTCTCTAAAAACGAAAACAAAAACACTTAAGTTCAGTGGCGGATCCAGAAATTCTTGAAGGGGGGTGAAAATTCTAGAAGGGGGTGAATAATTTACCAGAGACTTTTAGAGAAGAAGGGTAGCAAGTACAAAGAATGTAAAAAAAAATTGAAGAAAAGGGAAGGGGGTAAAAATCCACCCAATTCACCCCACCACCCCTGTATCTGCCCCTGACTTCATTCAAAATATTTTTTCTGGAGGAGCTCGCTTGCAGGAAAAGTGTTTGCAAGAGACGAAGTTTGAACTGAAGTTGGCCGTTACGAAACATTTTTATTCCAATCTTCCTTGTTTTCAACAACGTGTTTCACGTGTCTTACACTCTCAGGTATTTTCATTCTTCTCTGAGCTTTTTTTAATTTAATAATTGTTTCAATCAATCACCAAATCTACTGAAAGCGCTACTTTGTTTGTTTCTTTGAAAATCTTTCCATCGTTGTCGTAGAAAGTTCTGCATTTTGATTGGCTTATCAGCTTTGTATTGTTCATTATCCAATCAGGTTTAAATGATTAAGATTGTAATTACACGAAATTACAAATTTCTGCACAGAATTACAAAGTAATTGCACTTCTCTTGACCAATCAGAATCAAATATTTTTTTTCATGTATATGATAAGAACCATAATTCTATTTTGCGCATTCTTAATGAAATCTGCTCTAGAACTTTATCTCGCTCGTTATATTTTGTATGTTTTTTGATACAATCTAGCTGCACTATAACATTATTCTGAACTCTCAATCTTTTGCATACAGATTGTATTATATGCACTATTCCTGTATCCAGTAAGTTCTCCAGAAATCTGCGTTTTCTCGTATTCTTAATATCCTGAGCGCAATTTTGTACAAGAACTTCATGTCTGATACGCTTTTGTGAGTTTTAACGGTAAATATAGCGTGCATGATTACTCGAGCAAACAAACTCTAAACGATCGCACGCAAAAAAGTGAGATTTCTAAGGCGGGTTTTGATTGGTTAATCAAATGTTTTGTCACTCTGTTAATTGTTGCACAATAGGGAAAACACTTTTCGACATTTTGGTCATATATTTCTTATTAAAAGAATACAAGAAATCAATGGCAATGCGCTGGCAAAAAATCAATGTACGCACTAATGATAAACCGAAATTTCTTTAAAGTCGCATTTATTTTACAACTACCGACTGCGACTGACTCAAGAAATTGTTGATCTACCAACGAGTAAAATATAAAAGTATATAAAGCAAACACAGTATAAAGAATAAAAAGGCCGCAAGTTTATTTCACCATAAAAAAACCATAACTTTTTGTCTGACAACAAAATTGAAAAGCATGTTTATTTTACAAGAAACAGTTTAGTTTACCAAAAATGAAGATTAACAGCCTTAAGCTTTTCTTTCTTTCGTCCCCTTAATTAATTCCCTTCTTGTAAATGTTCTGGCTAATTCTAATCTGAATCATTGACTTCAACATTGTCTATGAACTAAATTGCCGGCTGGTAAACAAAGAGTTTTCGGCTTATCTCTTGAACTACATTTTCTGAACACAGCTTTATCCATTGTAAGATGCTCCAGGTATTTGTTAGTAATAATAAGAATTTTTGTAAGACCCGTATCCCTTGCTGTGGCTTCCGTAGCTGCCTCCATATTTACCTTTTCTGCCGTAACTGCCGTATCTGCCATATCCGCCATATTTACCTCGGTTGCTGTAACTGCCGTATCGGCCGTATTTTCCTCCTCTGCTGTAACTGCCGTATCGTCCATATTTTCCTCTTCTGCCGTAACTGCCGTATCTGCCATATTTTCCTCCTCTGCTGTAGCTGCCGTATCCGCCGTAGCCGTGTCTACCGTATCTATTGTATCTGCGGGATCCATAGTATTTGCGGTGGTACCTATGAGTACGGTAATTACGGCCACGATAACTATGCCCACCACCATAATATCCGGAGTTTTTGTAGGTTGGATCCCTAAAAAAACACAAAACTAAATTTAATGACTAAAGCAAAACTGTTCTTTTTTTACTGGAGTCAGGTTGGCATAGTGGTCATCAGTCGTGCCTCCCACCTCTACGACCCGGTTTCAATTCCTGGGCTCGGCATGTGGGCTGAGATTTGTCGATCTCAATCTGAC
>JAOTRI020113241.1:0-20000 GCA_028564885.2 Zoanthus sanctaehelenae | reverse complement strand
TAAGAACCTGGAGGATAAAGTTAGTCACCCAATATGCATCATTCACAAAGTAGCTCACAAACTGGAACTGGCTGTACTTGATGCTGTGAAGAGGTGCCCTTACCTAGGTATACAAGTTTTATTACTATTCTCCAAAACGATAAAGAGAGGTTAAAGAGATTGTCAATATAATCGAAAAAGATGCGGTCTATTAACACAGCCTGCAGAAGAGCAGGTGGCTGGCAAGCAGATACCGCGCTATTACTGCCTTGAAGAAGCACTATGTAACTACTGTTATGCACCTGCAGCATAAAACAGGATCAACAGAAGAAGATGGGGCACGTGCCAAGGGAATTCTAAAACAATTACTGTCCGAGAAGTTTGTCAAACACCTGTACTTCTTGTTGGATATGATGAAAATTCTGTCAGAGCTGAGTAAATCATTCCAAAAGGATAAACTTTGCATAACAGACGTAGTTGCCAAACTAGAGATGACCATGACCATATTAGAGGAGTTGAAGCTGCAACGGAGAGCTCATTACAGAAAGTTTGTGGAGAGTTGTTCTGAGGAAACAGCAGTGTTCATGTGTGGCAAGGACAAAGGACACCAACTAGAAGTGACAAATGCAGCCAATATGCTTGATCAACAGTTTGACACTTTTCTAACGGAAGTCCTGAGTTACTTGAAGACAAGGTTCGGAAATTATCGGCCTATGGGTATAATGAAATTCGTTCCCTTGTTCAGTACTTTGGGTACCTCCTTACTGAGAAAGAGAAGAAAAACATCCTTGACCAGTGGTCCATGCTGCGTACCAGACTCAGCAGACAAAAGGCAAACAGTCGAGTTGATATATTTTCAAACCTTCTAGCTTCAAAATCTGATGACGTGAAAGACTGCCTTGTACTTGTTGACCTTATGATGACATTGTCACCATCCACAGCCAAGTGTGAAAGGAGCTTCTCGGCCATGAACTAGCTTAACAGTAATGTACATACACGAATCTCACAAGCAAGCTTGGTAGATTTATTGAGGGTTCATTGCTCTGTTTCCACCAAGGAATACTGTCCTGGTCCTGCCATTTCCCACTGGATTTTGGATGCAAAGACAAAGAGACACATACAGTAAATAGTGATTTAACTTGTGATTCTAGAACCTTTACTGTACATATTATCATATTTTAGGCACAGTACTGTTGTAAATCGACTTTGTTGACTGAGATTCTTACATACAACAGGTTGTAAATACAGCATGAACCTCTATTTAGTATTCTCATTTTCACAAAAGGTTTACCATTAATATATAGTCTTTTGGATTGTGTTAAAAAAAACGTTTGTCAGATATTTAGACCTTCATTTCGTTAGCTTTTACTGCTAAATAACTACAGCTGATTGTAATGAATAAATGAAAGCATTTATTTTTTTTAACTTACAGTGTAATTAACAAAAGAATAATTTATAATTATTTTTTTATTCTGCTTGTGAAATTATTTTTTCGGGATAGTAAAACGTTGGTTAAAGGATGCCGAAAGGGCAAGCTGTAAAAATAACTTTCTTTGCACCCTGGTACTAGAACTAAATAATCCCACATTCCCAAAATGATGAGTGAAACAGCTGGTTTTTCGGATCACTACCTTGTTCGTGGTGGTACGGCTTGCACGCTCCTGTGACCCCTAGAGCTATATCGGCTGGAGTTCTTGAACTCCTGGTAGGGCCACCCATGCCGAGAAGGTCGAAGGATAGGAGCCAGACAAAAAGAGATTCGCTGGTCCTCCAGGTTGGGGGTTGGTCAGTCGGCTAATATCCCACTACCTTAAAACTAATTTATTACTGAAACCAGAAGCGGAGAGAATTCATTCAATCTCGGATGTTTAGTGGCTACTCGTCCAAACCAAGGAGAATCTATGACGCAGGGGGAGCAAAGCCGACAGGACCCCCTCAGGCTGATTAGCCAACTGGTACACCCGAGGAAAACAACCAAGATCAGTAACTGGAGTGTGCAGACGCTAACAACAACATAGCACTAACCTGGGCACCAGAGGACGACCCAAAACAACATGGAGGCGCACAGTAGAGAAAAAAATGAGAACAGCAGGGTGGAAATCATAGGATCACGCACGTAGAAGCGCTGGCAACAAGAAAGAGTGAAAGATCTCTGTGGAGGCCTTATGTGCCACAGGGCGCACAGGAGATAGGTAACGGGTATTTTTTTTTTAAACCAGTTTATTTTTTCAAATCAGTTCATTTTTTTAAACCAGTTTATTCTTCTCAAATCACTCTCAGACCGATAACTAATGATACCTAGAAAAACTGGTATGCTAGCAACGGTTGCTTGCGTGGTCCAAACAAATCCAAAAGTCAGTAGTTCAAATCTTGATGTATTCCAAATAAAAAAAGGAAAAACAGTGTTGAAGATAGTAAGACCAAGACGAGAAAAAAGGGTGAAAAAAAGAAAGTAAAAGAAACATAGAAGGAAAAAGAAGAGATAAGTAGAAAGTGGTTGCAGAAGTAAAAGAAGAAAATGTAAATTAGAAAATGGTCGATGGGTGGGTGAGTTAGTAGGAGGAATATGAGGAAGGAATGTTTCAATCAGTTCTTCGATCCACTCTCAAATAAAATTATAAAAGCCTTTTTTAAGAATGCTTACAAACCCGTTATACAAAAACTAATATAGTGTTAAAAAATCTAACTAGTTTGAAAAATTAAAACTGGTTTGAAAATTTTAATCTAAAATGCAAATTCAAACCACAACATATCCAAAAGGGAAAATGTATGACTCATATGGATACAGCAACCCCAAACGTCAAACAACCACCATAGCCCATTTCATCTAACTTTAACCAAAAGACTGAATTGATAACCCAAAACAAGCACAACTTCTCCGATTTGCCTTGAACAAAGTTTTATTTAATATAAATATTGTTCAATTGATTTTTTGTCATCGCTGTTAATTATGCAAGTTAAATTTTGATTCCACAAAAAAAAACGGTTGCTGAGCCAACAAAATCATACAAGCGCCTATCTAAGGAATCCCCATCAGCAAATACTTGCGCCAGTACTCCCAAATCACGGTCTCCCCACCAAAGCGAAAATGTTGAAGGGTATATTAAACTTGTAGATTTTCAAGAAATATTGTTTCAAATTAATACGACAAAAAGTTAATTTCTTGTATTGCAACGTATATACTCAAAAGGTCTTTTAAGCTGCATTTGCATGTGATTGCGAAAATTCGAGACATCTCTCTTGCAACCGTTTACAATTTGTATTGCTTACCACAGCGCCAGTACCCAAGTCATCATTAAGAATGTCATAGGTACCTTGATAACTGGTGCTCAAACACGCAAAACATGTGAAAACGAGTGGAAGTGGGAGAGCCAGCCTTACGTCTGTGGCATGCCAGCGGGAAATATCCTCCTGTCTGCTTCAAGGGAAAATGCTAGACTTACGGGCTTTGCTGGCATTCACCCAAAACATATTTCCACCACCAAGATAAGTATCTCCATAGAACTATCAGAGCTCAACATCCCTAACGAGCTAATGGGCACGGTGCTTGTAAGGAAGGGTGATGGCATGAATTACAGCATGGGCCACTGTTGTAAATATCGAACGCACTAATTGCTGGAAGTCAGGTAAACATTATAATTTAAAATATTTAGATAAAAACAAAACTTCTCAAGGTTTTTTTTTTTGCTTTTGAGTAAAATCTCACTTTAAAATTTTTTTCTATTATCCTATCTTTATAAAACTTGTTAAGTATTATTTTATTTTTTACTTTAGTTTCGTAACTTAAAAAGTAATTTAAATTGTGGTTGTTACCAAACTTGTTAACTGTACCCTAACTCCCTCTTCATTTAATACCTACAAAACTTAAAAGTAATAAAATTTTGATCTTCAAATTTATTTGTATCAGGCAACTAAATTTTTAATATCTACAGCATATTTGTTTCAGAGTAATGAGGTAAAAGCAGTTATTACATGGAATGTGAGGGCCTCAAACGTGCCTCAACCAGCTAATGGTACATGGTCTAAAAGTCAAAGTGCTGCTGATTGAAATGCACCTGGAGATCCAAAAAGTTCCGAGGCAGTCATATTCCTTCACCACTCATTATTACAACATGTGGCATATAGCTAACTTATATTAGCTTTTTTTACTTTAACATAAGACATAAAGTTTAGTGGAGTAATCACGGTGGCACAATGTTCAGAGTTGGGGATTTGAATGGAGAGGACCCAGGTTCGATTCCCCAACTCAGACCATTGAATGAATTTGTCATCGGAGATCCCTGGGACAAATTTAAACGTTTATACTGAATAGCCAGCTGGTTTGCCCCTACTGGTTGGCATTCTTAACTCAGGAAGAGGGAGATTTTAACATGGCACTTTAGTGCTGGTGTGTGCACTCAAGAGATAATGGTGATGTAACTCTTGCTAAGTGGCTTCCCATTTCCAACCATATTGTAAATAAGCACAAAAAACACGGAAATCCCCTTGGCCGATATTGCAGCCACCCCTGGTTTAAGAAAACATAGTTCGAAGCAGAAAACCAAGGGAATGTTGCTGTTAATATAAAAAAAAAACGAGCAAAGGAGAAATTTCACGAATTAACGAGAGAAAATTTTGTTGTTATCGCTGTCTAAAACCTGGACACAAAGCAACTGATAAAGAAATATATAAAGGAATTAACGATGGATCATTGGCTTTTTATGCCATGGTAAAGTAGTCACCTGCAAATTTAGGAAGCTACATATCAGAGGAAATTAATAAAAGTCGATGAAACTTTCAGTATTTAATTCTTTTAAATTGGTGTCTTAAGAAATGTAAAAACAATTTTTGCTTCACAGGTACTTTAACTGTTCTTAACATTTTTTATACCATTTACGTAAATCTGTCATCTCCATCAAATCCAATACACCCATGCTCCATTCCATTCACTAGGAAGCAAACACGAGGATTATCGTTCAGCTTCTTCACTCTTTGAATACAAGCAAGCTTCCACAGTGCTTGTCAGAGCAGTTCACACAGATATCACGGTCATCCTGGTAGAAAAGTTTCATTACCTGAAAACAGTTCATTATTAACTAGACTTCTGGGTAGCGTTTAGAATGAGGCATAATTTCAATCATTCATTAATCCATTCTTTTGTTTCCATTTTAACGAGTACAATTTTTTTATTATTAAATGTAGCCTGCAAATAGCTACGCTAGTCTAGGCAGTCTAGATATATTATATTAACACATAAACTGTCCATTTTTAAAAAAATTGCATTACTTTCAGGATGCTGAAAGGGGAAGCACGTTCGCTCCTGGCATGGTATCCCATGCTTTGACTGATTACGAGACACCACGTCAAGTTTGATAATGGTGCCAACCGCTCAGCTTCACAGGCACGGGAGCTATACACAGGTCTAAAACCAAACTTAAAATTCCTCGCAACCACTTTGTTCCATTAGCTGAGGCTGCAGTATTACAAGAATACTGAGAGGTTTACCATCATCTTATATGACAAGCCGAATCCCTCTGAGTACAACAAGAAGGAAAGTGTTTTACAGGGAAATACGTCGCGCTTATTATTTATACTAAAGTGCACATGGGAACCTTTTTTATATCATAATGAAAGATATCGTGACGTCATAGCCACTGGAAAATAAAATTCATATCCTCACACTACTGTGTAATATCCTCTAAATAATCTTCCATCGCTGTGATTACTATCTTATAGTGATGAGACGGTTTGTGTGTCCCTATGACTTCTATAGCTATGTCGGCGGCAGCTGTGCACCTGGTAGATCACCCATACCGAAACGAGTGATTGGGTAAAGGGCTAAAAACCCTCTCCCTCAAAAATTAACCAGAAGTTAATCCACTAAAAGATAGAGATTTAATGAAGCATACAAGTCAAGGCCATCCAGACGCCGCAGGGAAGATAAGGCCATTGCTCCTCTCGAAGCATACTATTGAAATCAGCAATTAAAATGTCAGAACATTACTTGCAATATTTACCAAGTGAAACAAGAAATGAGCAAGGAAGATAATACTGACACCACTGGCATCAGCGAAACCCACGGAAGAGGTCAATAAAACTACAATTACAAAAAAGCAACACCATGATATATTATGAGGGAGACAACATTCATAGAGAGCACATAATGAGACATTTGCAACACTGCATCAAGGAACATTTTGAAAATATTAACACTTAAGTTTATAGAAATCTCATCACATGCCACAAAAAACAGGAATTTTAAAAACTCGGCAATGCCTTTTTAATATTCTTTCCCTGATAACACAGTACATTAGCTAAAGCTCGAAAACCGTAAACGTTTATAAATTTTTTTAAAAGGAATTTAGTAATGTGAGTGGGCCACTGGACCTACAGGTTTCCAACAAACATATATGGCAACAAGCATCTCAAGAGAATTTGAAGATAAAACTTAGGTTTCAAAGAAATATATTTTGCAAACCGTTGAAAATATTTAGAAAGGCCAATTACATCAGGCTGTTAGTGTACATAGAAAACAGTTTGTTCAAAAACAATTTTTATCAAGGAATTTCCCAAAACAACTTGAGGAGCAGGTGAAAGCTAAAAAATTGAAGTTTGGGAAGAAAGAGAATTCATACCAGGTACATTTGTTAACTACATAAATAACAATTGAGATATTTAACTATATCCAGTAAAACAGAGGCCCTAGTGCATTTCAGTTATGTTACGTCAAATGGTAAGCTCATGCTTATTAACATTCAAAAGGCAGGGTATGTATTGTATGATCCAGAAAGAGCAATGGTTCAGCAACGGTTCGCTGTAGACACTAGATAAAAAAAAGCCAAACAATTAACTTATACTAGCAGTGGTGACGCATAACAAAGGAATTTGAGTCTTCTTTGAGTTTAATACATAGTTCTATGGTCTATTATGGAATGGACAGTTTTTTGGACATGAGCTTGATGAGATAGTGAGAAAAAGGCATCTCAAAGAGGGCATTGACCATTGTACTAATTAATAAGGCTAGTATTGAAAGAACCCGTATTTTTCAATGTTTTCCCAGTAAATGAATTTAAATGAGTTTTCATTCAGATTTCGCGATTCTTTTATTTTGAATAATTGCTGCTTTGCAAGGAACGATTGTTAATAACCAGTGAATTTAATATCCATGTGGACGATTGCGGCAACCTAAAAGCTCAGAAATTCCTTGACCTGCTAGTTTCCTTTGGTCTTCAACACACCGTGACGGCCACGTGCTTGATTTATCTATTGACCACATGCCAATTATCGGAGCTCTGGAAGCTGCTCAATTGTAAACACATGAAGAAAATTGTGAAGAAGGAAAGTACGGTTAACAGCTGTGTTTTCCATTTTTTCCCCCTTTCTTCATTTTTTGTGTTACTTGTTGTGTTAATTCATATACATACCAATATGGGAAGCCTTACGTAGAATTCAGGACGTTGTTGGAGAAATCGACTGACCAAGTGCAAAAGTCTATTGTCAATGCTAACTCTAACTATGACCAACTACTAACAAAAATGTCATCCTACCAAAATGAAAGACAGATCTGGTTAATGAGAACAAGAGTTTAAAAGCTGAGCTTCTGGATAAAGTTGACAAAAGCTTTTTACCCAAGATTGAAATGCCAGGTTATTCACTCACTTTTCAACCCACTCTTTCTAATGCTGGATGAGTTGGTTATCATATTATGGAGGATAAATTATTTACTGCCAGACTTGATCTTACATTATCAACAAATGGCTCTGAGGCACTGTGGGAAGAAATGCTAAATGGATCTCAGCGTACATGTGGTGTGATTTAGAGGCATCCACATGGTAACATGCAAAACGTTCAGGATTTTCTTAACGGAATAAAGGAATAAATTTTTGTCATCTCTCCAAGTCGGACCACCTCTTGAGAATACAAAGCTGGTATCCTTGAAGTCTGTACTTGGAGATTTACTGCTGCAGCAATGGATTTCCAGGTAAGGCTGTAAGACTTGCAGTGAATGGGTGGAAGGTCTTGCAAGTTGTTTAGATAAATACGTCCGTTACTTAGACAAAAAGCAGAGTTGAACGCTAGATCACACACTCTGACAAGCAACATAGGAAGCCCCACGACTGACACAAAAGTTGAAATACGTGAACTGGTTGGTTGCTTTGGTACCGCAGGCATACCAAGCAGTTTTGCAAGTGTTGTCAGAGAAAGAAACATATGACCCTATCGACCTTGGACACAATGCACTGACCGACCGTTTTGAACGCCCATCCTGGCTCAATCATCTCAAGCTAGTTTCTTAATCTGCATCTATAAATACCAGCATGGCAATTCACTTGGTACGCACGATAGTCCAGAAGATCACGAGTCTGAGCAGGCACGCACTATCTGTGAATACACTATAACTCAACCATACCACCAACACGCAAAGTGAATATAACCAAATTCGAAGGTACCTCCATTGTCCAAATAACAAAGATTTCTTAAAAGTTAAAGGTAAGGACTATGTAATATCAACTGTACAAGCATCAGGAGGTTTTGAATACAACAACAAGAATACATCCTAGTATCAAAAAATTTCAGAAAACCATAAAATCTATGACTGTTGTTAACTGCAAAAGGCGCAATGTTAACGTTACTAGTCCATCTATGGCTGTATGGCAATCATGCAAGACCGTTCAACCACCTCACAATGTTCAGCCAAACAGCCCTTAAATCGCTGAGTTAAAACTGCAAATATTCAATTCTCTATGCATAGCAGATACAATCATAGGAAAAACTGTAATAATTTCGAAAACTCAAAGCAGCTAGACCGCCAACTCGGCTCTTTTTTATTCGCTTACTTTATTTGGTTAATTCTTACAAAAATGAAAAACTTTTACTAGTAATAATCTTTGATTAATACTAGCAAATTTAACCTATCAATTGCATTTCAAACTTAACAACATTCAGTAATCGTCAGATTTCATAACAAAAGTATGTCAAAAATGTCCAATAGTAAACCAGACACTAACTCAGATAAGTTACCCAATTTTAAAACCAATACAAAAGATATGTCATATTAATGTACTCTACAAACTATAAACTAAATCCTTATACGAGCCTTGTGGCCATGGGGTCGGTGCTTATCTCCGATTTATGAAGTGTTAAGTAAATGAGTCTTTGACTCCCCCTGGACGGGACACTAATCCATCGCAGGTTCACTCACAGCAGACGTTGGTAGTCAGTAACCTACCCTGAAAGGATGGAAAGCTGAGTTGACTTAGGAGGATAGGTCACACAAATTTTTCAATCTCAGCAATGTGCCAGTTTCAAAGTGGGGACCATGTGCTTGGAAAGCAAAGATCTTACAAACTGCGCCAACCACATCTGCCCCTTCAAAGTATAACCAATCAAAAATCTTATAAGAAGCACATTAAAAGCAAAATTTGTGGTGTAACGCAGCAGACGTCAAAAATTAATCAAAGAGTAAATGTAACAGCATCCATCTTTTCGGGTAACGATAAACCATGCTCAGTACTTGTAAGATGTACTCAAAAGATGACTATGGTAAAAGAAAACTGCTTAAAGAAATAGCAAAAAGTTTTCTTAAGACCCTCAAATCACCAAAGTTTGCGATGCATTTGATCTTTTTTAGTGCTTATCTGAAACTGTTGAGTGCTCTTAGTGAAGTCTTTCAGGGAGATCACCTTGCAGTTGAAAATGTTGTAACAAAGATTGTGGCAGTTCAGTCTAAACCTGAACAGTTGACCTTCCAGTGAATGAATCTGGCACCTACAAGTTTCGAGGGTCAACTCTGACAACTGAGGATCACACCAGAGAAACAAGTAGTGATAGTGCAGCTCTGGCAGCAAATTGCCTTAAAGTGCAAAATGAACTTTCAGGAACTGTTGACCAAACCCAACAGAATATTGTTGAAAGATTCGGTAACAGATTAGAAGAACTAGTAGTTGTGGCATTAAAAATATTTGATTCCCACAATTGGCCTCAGGACATCACTTCTTTAGAGACATATGGTGCTCACAATATCCCACTGCTTTATAGCTACTTCAATGCTGTAAAGAATGGATATAATTGAAACAGCATGTTAACAGGCTACAAACAGTCAATAACCCTGTCAATAAAGCTGACTTTAATAGTGATTTTCATTTACTATTTGTGTATCTTACTATCAAACTGATATGTGCATCTGCTTGTACAGGTAAATTTTTTAGCTACAAACACAGTGTGCACAAAGAATGGAGAAAAATGCTCGGAATCATAATGGACATACTCAAAAGAAACATGCACTTAAAGTGTGTTAATCAGACGAAAAAGAGTGTGTTTTGAGCTGATCGATCGTCATGAAATACAAGAAGTTGACAAAGTTACTAAATCACAAGAACCTGCCCTTACATATAATTGAATGTTGCCAACAGGTTGATGACAGCCACAAGCACAATCAATAACAATAATAATAATAATACATATTCCCGTGACGTTGAATGGCTTTTATATAACAAAACTATACTAAAGGCCAAAAGCTGAGATATATTTACTTACGTATATGTACCTGCAAAAGATGTGATTTAAATGTCCTTAAAAAGATAACATATATATCAACTAATTAATTATTCAAAGTTATTTGTTAAAAGTATCTCTTTAAATGTCTTTTAAAAATATTTGGTGGCATCAGATTTCTAAGTTCAGGTGGAAGCTTCATCCTTTCATTAATTGCTTGAAAATGTGGTTTTAAATTTGCCAAAATGTGGAAGGTATCCATTTCTTATCTTGCAACCATGCGAATTTCATGGCGATTTAAAAATGTCAAAATGTTCTGGATCAGTAATCAACAATGACTACGTTGTCGATATTCTAGCAGTAACCAGTTTAATGCTTTTATAAACTCTTCAGAGGAGGCCTTCATTCCAAAGACCTTTTTGGCAATCTAAATTTGAAAACCCTGCAATTGCATCATCTCAGATTTCATTCCTGACTGATCGCCCCATATAAAATCTGCGTAGTCTAAACGTGGTAGCACAAGTCCCAAAGGTCAAGCATTCGTGGCTACTTTTCTATACTTGCCAGCAAATTTATTACCAATGGTGGCAAAATATTTGTTGAATTCCAATGCAATCTTTTTATCTTCTGTAATCAAATGTTTACCATCATCTTCAATAAAACAAACAGATGGCCCATGACTGCTATTACCAATGGCTGAAATAAAGATTGCCATAGTTTCTTTGAATCAGAAGCGGAATTAAAAGTTTTTGAGATAGATAAAATTTATACTTCCATCGTGTAACAAAATATTCAATTTCTAAAACGGAAAGACAACACATTTCCCCGTTTTGGACACAACAATGTTAAAGAAATTCGCAGAATCTCTAAAGGATCGTGGAGGTACTCCAAACCATTGCGATCTCTAAACTTCTATACATTTCCTCCGTTTTTACGCCACCAAAAGAATTTACGAAAAAAGTAAATAAAAGGATCTTTAAATTTATTTCGAATTGCAAAGCCGATAAAATAAATCGAAACACGCTAATTCGCCCCCGTTGTAAAGGTGGACCTGAGTATGGTAAATTTCGATATCTTTGAGAGCTGCCAGGGATAAACATTTAGTTGACAGTCCAGACGACACCAACTGGAAGTCCGCTTTCCCTGAATCAACTAAGCGGTTGGAGGCACATTAATTTTACAGTGTTATTTCAACCTCAAAAACTTAACAGAACTATGCCTTCCACAATTATATAAAGACGTTTTAAAATCTTGGCAACCGATTCAGTCAGATCAACCAAAAGATGCAAAGGACACAAAAGGGGAATTAACCAATTTCAACACTGGCAGAAGGATTTTTTGTTCTTTTTAACAGCCACTAAGAATTTATAAATTTTTTTACTATTGAAGCTGCTCATGGCAACAATATCATTAAAAAAACGTTGAACGGAAGGCAAAGGCTTCAAGCAAGAAAACAACAGAGATTTTGGAAAAAGCCAGGTCGTACTGACTCTTGGTGGCAGCACTTATGGAACAGATTGTTACTTGAAGAAGAAAGGAAGAAAAACTTCCGCATGCTTTGGGACGTGTTCATGAAACTGGCTCACCTTGTGCGGGATTACAGTATTACCAATCCTCGTGCGGTACGAAAAGATACATTGAGTGTCAAAAACAGCTGGCCATGACATATTTTTTCAAAGATCAGGGTTCTCTGACAATGGTGTCGAATATTTTTGGCGTAGCTACCAACACTATATATCTTCAATTGTGCACAACATTTGTCGGGTTCTGGCAACAAGGATTGGACCTATGTTTGTAAAATTACCAGAAAATGAAGATGAAATGACGTTACTCATCGACGGAATAGAAAGAAAACATGGATTTCCTCAGGCTTTCGGGTGCATTGATGCCACACATGTAGAGATAGAGCAGTCACTGGAGAATCCTAATGATTAATGGTGCTACAAAATGACATATAACCTCAATATCCAGGCAGTTTGTGATCACAATGAACACTAACTGGACGTGGATGCCAGACGGCAAGGAAGTGTAAATGAGGTAAAAGTATTTGCAAATTCTAGCATAAACAATGCTTTGAAAAATGTTTTGCTACCCTCAGTGTATAAGCAGTTACTTCCAGGAACAGATAAAGTACCATCACTAATATTGGGGGACCCCGCTTATCCACTCTTAACTATTGCCTGACAGAGTTTGCAACAGCAAACACAAATGAGCAGGTTGTTTTCAATAATATTCTCAGGAGTGCAGGAAACAAGGTTGAGCGAGCATTTGGCCGTCTAAAAATTCGTTGGCAAATTTTGAATAAAAGAATGAATCAGAAGTTGGAGTGTATTCCACTAGCGGTATCTTCCTGCTTTGTGCTCCATAATTTCTGTGAAGTGAATAATGTCAGTATTGAAGAAGATGCTAATTTTAATGGCAATTTAACAGCAGATAAGTGTGAGCGTGACCATATCTACTCATTGCAATATAACTGAAGGGGAAAACAAACGTGACATAATTTGCACATATATAAACGAGTCTGTATATCCAGATACATAGAAGTGCTTTTCTTCCATTCACTTGGCATAGCATGAGTTTGAAGTTCAAAACCGTTGTAAGATTACCAGTTAGTGTATAGTGAATAGTTAACACTAGTTCTCAGGAAAACATTTCCAAATATATCCCATGACAACCCGTTTCATTGTGTAGTTCCCGAAAAGGTCCACACCTCACAATGAAGAAAGTTACCTAAAGGTCTTCTTCCAACAAACCCTTTGGACATTGACAGCCCTATTGACTTTGGAATTTCCAATTCTTCTCCTGGTGAGGATATCAATTCTTTTTTGAATTGTGTGTTTCCTGAAAATATTCCATACTCCCACCACAGAGGGAATTGTCCAATGGACCCTTCACCTCTGTGGAATTTCCAAAGGAAAAATACAGTATTTTTTATTGAAAACAAAATGTTAACCTCCTGGAAAAACCAGGTAAATTAACCTCCTGGAAATTTCAAATTCCCTCCATGGTGGAGGTATGAGTTTTTTTCTGCAACTGCACATTACAGTTATGTTAAATGGGAGGAAACATGTTAGAGAAGATATTGTTGATGAAATGTTACCACAAAAATAGTCTCAAGTAGAGATTGGTTCATCATTAAACTTGGATCTTGAATAGATGTTTTGAAAAGTTATAATTCTAGAATATCCAGTTTCTGTAGCCAAATTTACTTAGCCTTGAGTTCTCAAGTAAAAAAAGTTTAAGTGCACTAACCACATAAATTTGCAAAATTTTGGGATTGGGGAATCCAAATAAGAAAAGCATGTTCCCTCCAAACTCTTTGTCCAATGGGTGAAACTTAAAATGGTTGTAGATCTGTTTAAAGAATGAAATATAGATATCAGCAATTCCCTTTTCCCCAAAAAAGCTTCATATGTTTTATTGGGTTTTTATTGTTCATTTGGTTTATTTGCACGTTTCTTTCAGGTAGAGCAAGGTATAAGAATTCATATTCACTATCGATATTCAACGAGGTATAATTTTTGATTAGAATGGCTTTGACCTTTAAAATAGGACCCAGTTTGAATCACATTTGTCTGAAACACGGCTGGTACATTGCTGTCTGGAACAGGCTCAGATTTTCAGAGACTCGCACATAACCTCCAAAACTAATGGGGAGTTAACCACAGGACTTTGCATCTGTGAATGTATTATTTCTGGAAATAATAACCTTCTTGAGATAATTAACAATATGTACCTGTACTGTGACACAGATAAACATACAAAATTAATGAATCAATCTGACACAAGTGGCCCAAGGTAAGGTTTATTTTTCACATTTGAAATATGAAATACATTTGAAACAAATTTGAGCATATTAAAATGAATCTGCAATAAATTTGAGCATGTTGTTTTATGTATGTATAAACATAGAATTACTTATCCACATGATACAATGGCAAGCTGCTATTATAGTGTCACTTTCGAACAGGAATAATGTGGAATCCAATAGTCTATGTAGTATTTTTGTTTAAATTCAGCAAGGCAACAAATGAAACATAGTACTCTTTGTCTCTTTGGAATTTTTCTAAAGGAATTTCAAGCCATTCCAATTGTTTTTACACAAGATAGGGTGAGGTTGGTTAAGTGATAAAAAAAAAATGAACAGAAAAACTTGAAGTTTACCAATGAAAATCCTAGAAAATCAATGAATATATTTGCTTGTTTAAACTTACTTTACCTGCTGATTTTTAACAAAAATACCTTAACATAAATGTAGGCAATGAACTGAATACCCATGTTATATGTACCTATTCAAAAGCCACATAATATAAGCTTACCATCTTTTATGTTTACAGAGAAATGCATGCGGTAAAACATGGAAATAAGGCTGGACAGGCATTAAAACTTATTCACTATAAATTTCACTGGAAAATTATCCAATCTCAAATTGTCATTGCTACATCCAGTTCTGGCCAATCTTTATAAAATTTTCTAGTATTACTAATGTGCTGAATTTGACTTTAATTTTTCCAAATATAATTAATATTTTTGTGCCATGCTAGTGTGACAAAGGTCTTTTGAAAATGAATTGTAGTCTTGTTCTATGTGACTGAGAGCTTTGTCATCAGGTTTGAAAATATACCATAATTTTCCTTAAGGTCAAATCGTTTTTTTAACATAAAAAATATAGTTTTGCCATTTCAAAGGCAATGTCACTGAGCTCAAACAATTCTTTATTGAACAATATCAATTAGCCATAAAATTTAAAAGCTCACTCTGTTCTCAGCACATAGTACTGACAGGGACTGGGAAAATGTGTTGTAATAACCACCTTGTCCACTAACGAACATTAAACTGATTCTTATACAAAACAGATTTCTGCAGTCTGGATGTTAATATGAATTCTTACCCCTCTTGGGTGAACAAATGCCTAAAATATAAGAGCACTTTAACACAATATAAACCATTTGTCTTTGTTTCATTGTCTTTGATCCATTAAAAAAATAACTTTCAATAAACTCTATGTATGATTATTTTTGTAGTCTTCTGGTTGCTCAAAAAATAATGTCATTCTACCGTAGGAAATGTACGAATATGGATATTAATGATATAAGCCATGAGGTGGGGGTGGAGAGAGGGCATTAGCCAACATGTGAAAGCCTTGAATTAATCCCTCTGAAAGTGTTTTCGTGGAACTTGCAATTTCACTTATTGCTTTATCAGATCTCCGAGAATGTTCTCTAAAAGCCTTCATCATTTCCTGTCATACCGAAACATCTTCTTTACCAGCATTAACAAACACTTGATCTCTTTGTGTTGCTGATAACTTCTCTAGATTCTTCCTTTTATTATCAATAAGTTTAGGACAACTGGAGCTGGATTTAAGGTGCTTTGGTGGAATACATGCAGTTTCACTGTCTGGAGTACACCTGGCATCGTCAAATAATGGGACTGGGGTGGTGGAGATTGTGTCCTCTGAAGAAAGAATTGGTGCAGGACTTGAGCAGCTGTACGCTGCAACCTCTTCATTAGGTTTTTCATCTTCACTATCTACTGCTAAGTTGTGGGACTCAACTCCAAAGGGGAGTGCTTGAGTTGAGGGGGAAGCTCCCCAGATTTTCATTAGCTCGTCCAAATAACCATACACAATTTTATTGCTTCCACTCTTTGTACCTGCTAACAACCTCTTTACTAAACTCCTGATGCATTGATTTATTTTTTTCTTTAACTCTCTCTTTGCCCTTTCTAATCAAATCCTCCTCTGCTTCACGGTTTTTCTTGTACACGTCATACTCCTCTTTTGTTATATCTTTTATTGGTTTCGAGGGTCTTGTTTCACATGTAACTCCAAAATCGGCGGGGAATTCCTTTGCCAGGGTAGCGTAGCACAAACTTCAGTGTATAAGGCGATCAAATCACTGTTAAAGTCAATATTAGTAAACTCACAAATGACTTTGTAATCAAGCAATGCATCAACGAGACACTTAACTTTCTCATCCGACCATGTCCATCTTTTCTGTTGGGTTTTCTTCACTTTTTTTCGAGAAGTTTCTTGCAGCTGAATTTCGTTTTCGTCCGCCATATTGTCTCGTTTCGATACAAATGCATGCGCACGATCCACGAAATTGTCCCTAACCACCGAGATATTTCGGTGTGAACTGTTCACATGGACCGAGCCAACTTTACCCCTAGGGCTATCCCTACCTTCCAGACCGAGATATCTCGCACCCCCAAGTTGTCTCAGCTCCATGTGAATGGAATGGATGGAACATCCAAGATAGCAGAATCCCATCCTTCAATGCAAGTCTTTCTCGCGTTATTAGATGGCAAAATACGAACAGAAGAAGCAATCGCCGCAAAAAATAATAGAATTATTCAATTTAAAATGAAATGGAATTCCCTGAATACTAAAGTTACACTCTGACTCAAGGGCTTATAAAAGTTGCTACCTTTATATTATTATAATTATTACTATTGTCCTTTTAATATTTTAAAATAAAAACTATAAACTGTCAGTTAGTTCAAGATACTTCAAATATTAATGAAAAGGGCAAAAACGAAAAAATATTGCATATTGTATATTTATGTATTTTTTACAGTGATATTGTACAAATAATACATTTTAGTAAAGTTTTAGCTCAGGATAATGATTTTCCAGCTTTTTGATTGGTTCCCTAAGGCCATGATATGAGCCATTATCGTTAAGTTTGACCAAATAAGGAAAAACTGATGGCGAATTTCTTGTGCTGAAATTTTGGAGGTTGGAAAAAAACTTTTCGCGGCGTCGTTGGTAAAGAAAACATCACGACAATTTGAGGAGGTTTCACCCGAAGAAATCAAGAGGATTTTAGACAATACGACCCCCATTAACACCAAAAGGTCAGCAAAATATGGACTGAAGATTTTTATTGGTAAGTGTGTGTTAAATGCAACAAATTATTTATAACTTTCGCAACTTTCGTAATTGTCAATGTAAACAAGGCGTAACTAACAAATATTTACCGTTTTTCAGAGTGGCTGGACAGGTCCTGAAGGAAAAAAATTCTTAAAATCAATCGAGGAAATGTCGAAGCAAGAGCTCAATGACTGTGTGAAATCCTCTTACACCTCGGCGAGAAAGGAAGATGGCTCTTACTAAAGACGTCTTCAATGAAATTCATTCGTGCCGCCATTGACCTTGAAAGAAAATCAGCAGCCTGAGAGTGGTATCCTTGTGCAACACAGCCAAGTTCAACAGTCCAGCGCTAGTCAGTAGCCTGAAAGTGGCGTCGGTATTCAGCACAACCAATTTCAACACTTACAATCCAGTGAAAATAACACAGCGTTCATCGCACATGTTGGACAGATCTTCCCACGACCGAAGTACAATTTCAGCAACTGCAACGTCCAAATTTACAACCACTACGGCCAGTCCGGCTGAACAATTGATAGAAAACATTGTTACACTTTTTGTCCGCTCAAAGTTATAAGATTTTTTGAAGAAACTGACATTAATATATTTTTGAACAAACGATTCTTTCAGGTCGCTGTCAGTTCATTCAGGAAGTTTTCGCACGTCGGCTAGACCGCGCGTTTATGACAGGTCATGTGATGTTTTCGCTGTGTGTTTTATGAAGCGGAAATAAATGTGTTGAATGGCAATTTTCGGTTATTGGACTGCTTGAACATTTACTAAAACAGTTATTCTTCTCGGACTTGCCGGATATGAGTTGATAATAACCAACTCGGCCTACGCTCAACACATATCCGGTGCGTCCTCGAAGAATAACTGTTAAATATATATATTGGTTGGTAAGATATCAGCATCATTCTCGCTTTTTACATACTTGCATTCAGAAAAAAGTTATACCCAAAGGCTTAAACTTAAAATTCAACTTGGAACTTTCTAAAGACAATGAAACTCTCAATCAGTTTTATAATCAACGACTGCAAGAATCTTCTTTTAATTTACTTGAGAATATATCAAAAGCAGCTTGACAGAAAACGAAAGATCTACAACGAAAACTACAACTAGAACGTAACAAACTTTTTATTGAACGGAATCCTGAAGATGCTAACTACATTTGAATTCAAACCAAACACCGTATGGCCTCGTTAACTAGGAAACTAAAAAGAACTGAAAGAAAGAAATTAAAATTGGCTACCAAAATAGAGGGACAGCAAATTAGGTTACCAACGCACGACACCCGCCCAAAGCGCAAGGCTCGTAGATGGAATAGAAAGTTGAATAAAAAGAAAAAACAACCAGTGGAACAGTCTACTAATCCTCCATCTAAGCTATCAACAGACCAATTTGTAACGGACCACAGCCCTATTAATTTGGCTAACAGTAACTTAACAGAGGATCAAATACAACTGCTATCCAAAGGTCCCTCCTTCTGCCCAGTGTCGAAAGATATCAACTGGCGAAAAGTCCAACAAGATCTGGAAAATTTTGAAAGACGGGTGCAAATCGCGGTCCATTTTGCAAGGAAAGAGCAAGGGAGTGACGACCTTCAAGGTGAAAGCAACTACCCTTCAGTTCCATCCAAAAGTAAGTGGATGCCACCCAAATGTGGTATTCCAGAAGTAGAACTCTTTCTTTATAACATTAGAAAAGACGTTTTAGATCCTACTAAAGTTAGAAAACCTAAAGATAATCTTTCAAAAGGTGAAAGGGTAGCGCTTACTAGTCTTCGTAACAATCAAGATCTAGTTATTAGAATGCAAGATAAGGGGTCTCGTTTTGTCATTTTAGATAAGAGTAATTATGTTGATAAAATGAATTCTTATCTTAACAACCAGCTGCACTACAGGGAGGTCCCTAGGGACCCTACTAGTTTACATGTTAAACGGGTAGAAAATTGAAAAAACAAATGGCTCGAAGCAGGACAGATTACTAAAGAAATTGCAGAGTGGGTTACAGGAATTCAACCAAAACCTCGGGTAGCTTTCGGGAATATTAAGACTCATAAACCCAACAATCCTTTACGTCTTATTACATCTTGTTGTGGCATGGCCATAGAAAGAATTTCCGCTTTCACAGAATTTTATCTAAAACGGCTTGCCCGTTTTTAAAAGACACCACCGACCTTATTAATAAAATCAACGATTTAAATAGCAGAGGGCCACTCCCAGAAGGTACCATATTTGTTTCGTGGGATGTGGTGGCTATGTTCCCCAATATGGACCACGATCTGGGAGTCAAAGCAGTTAGAAAAGCACTAGATTCTAGAAAGAACAAAGTCCCATCCACTGTATGTATAATTGAGGCAGTTAAAATTTGCTTAGATCCAAATAACAGTGAATTCTTTGGGAATCATTACATCCAGCAACATGGTACCGCGATGGGACCAAAGATTGTACGTAGCTATGCTGACCTCGCCATGGGGGAAATAGATATTCTTGCTAAGGAGGGAGGGCCAGTAAAGCCGAATATATGGTTCCGTTACAGAGAGGATGTAGTTGATGTGTGGACTCGTGGCGAGGAAAAATTACTAGAGTTTACCGACTACATTAATGCTTTGTACCCAACCATTAAATTTGAGCTTGTTCAGTCTTATGAGACATTAAATGTATTAGACTTG
>JAOTRI020113230.1:0-12812 GCA_028564885.2 Zoanthus sanctaehelenae | reverse complement strand
AATTAAATTTAGAACATAATTATGAATCCAAGCATTATGTAGCCCGAGTAAACGCGTGTGTACGCGTCTAGTCTTTTAAATAAAATATCTATAAAATAGTTACTGTTATCATCAAAGTAATAACGAGTTTACTTTCTTTTAAGAATATCAAAACTACAAAGAAAATGAATATACGTTACTATGGTGACAAGGTTCTTACACCAAAGATGAGCTTGGAAATATGGACAAGAAGATGCTGAATTATGGAAAGTAGTCCTGAAGTATAATATTTGTTTAACATTCTGCTTGATATAGTTTAACAATTATGCATCTAAAATGTTTTTAACTTTGGTCTAAAATTTTTCATTTTTTATAAACTGTTTGAATTGGGAAGAGTTGATTATCAATGAGGCGTTTGGAGTCCATCACTATATGTACATACAACATATAACAGCTCAGCAGACTGGAAACTGGGAACTACAGTACACTTGCAAGTACTCAACAACATGCTTCCATTTATTGCTGTGTCAGGACATAATCTGTATAAGTTGACTATCGCTCGTAGAAAATGAGGGAGAGTAGCATAAATTTACAATGTTCTCATTGCATAAAAATGTGGAGTAACATTTAGGAAAGAATGTTTTATTGTGTTTACAAAGATTTCAAATACTGCGTGTGATGCGCACTGAGGAGTGAAACAAATCTTTCTTTGATTTGAACCATGTTTCAAGGTCTATAACTTTGTCTCTGTTTAACCGAAAAGCATCAAACTCGGTCAAATGACAACCCTGAACATGATCTTTTATGTGCTGGTGTCAATTTATTGATTGATTAAAATCTGAAACTCGCCCCAATTGCCTTCGCAACTTCAAAATGGCTAATAGCTATGTGTTGGGTCAGCTGCATGTTGTAAAAAAAAAGTGATATACTGGCCGTGCCTTTCCACGATTTTGTCATTGAATACAGGTGCTGATGCAAAGTTTAAAGATTAGAGGTGTGGTCTTATGTACCAGAACCCATTAAGGTATGATGGAGCAAGAGCACTTAATTGACATGGCTCCAGGTAATGTCCACATCTGTTGAAATCAGCAGTGTTCTCGCCAGGGCAAAACAGAAGGGTGCAGCGCCCTTTTGTTTTTCCCAGTGCCCTTCTGATTTTTCCAGCGCCCTTCTGTTTTCTTTCTGTAAAACTGATAAAAACAACTAGATTTTGTTTGATCTTAATCGAAATTCGGCCTCAAAATTTATTCTACAGTATCGTTCAAAATGGGCGAATGAATGCGGGAACACTTGATCGCTTAGTACGAGTTGCCATTGATGGCTGACAGCAAAAGGACTTTGACTTTGTTACTGCTGCTAAGTTGTGGATTGCGATCTGAAACAGGCGACTTTTTAACAACCAAAGATCATCTTTCAAAGAACTTTGTAATTATAAACTAAATTCAGAGGCTTTGACATTTTATGTATATTTTGTGAGATAAATCGTGCAACTCACAACCAGATGCACCAGTTTAATTTTCTGCCTTCTGTATTTTGTACATTTTACTATTAGGGTACACGAACACTACAAATACGGAAAATAGATTTAGTTTGAAAGTTAAATTTAAGATTCATTGTTCTTAGTTACGTTTTCTAATGCCTGAAAAGGAACATTATAATTTCAAAACCAAAATATGCCTATTTCTATTGTTATGTAAAATTATGCAAATTAGGCACCCTTCTGTTTTCCAGTCCTGGCAAGAACATTGAATCAGTGAATGCAGTACAAGAAGTCACAGGTGCCAAACATAACTCGAGCAAACAGATTTTGATCAATGCAAGGAATGAGTACATGACAAAAATAACAAAAAGGAAATACTTTTTGCTGTTGAAGATCACAACAACTTTTCGTAAATACAGTTAATATGTAAATGTGGTTAAGACCAAGAAAGTAGAAATCAGAAAAACTTTTTTGTTGCTGTTATGACTGCATAGTCAACACTAAAATATATGTTTGAGAAAAGTAATCAGGATGGCGCTGTAACTACAGAAAGGAGACGATCAAGATTAATAACGAGCAGGTTGGTCTCACACACCAATGCAAAGATCTCCCTGAGCTGTTTTCAATGGCACATTTTGTTAAAAACTGTAAGTTGACTGGACCATTGTTGTACAAACAACATTGTAAGGATTATTGTTAGATTATGATCAATATTAGTTAAAGATTTCATTTCTTTGCAACGTATTAACAAAATTTTTTAAAAACAAGTTTTCCTGGGAATTTTGTCACAGAAAGCAAAAAGTTAGAGCTAATGGTTAACTCAAAACAAAATTAAGTTTAATGCGTTGATATTTATTTAGTTTCGTTAATTGTGGCAAAAAAATGAATGTTTACTGTACTAGCTAGAAATCATTATTATAATATTAATTTTTGTGAGTGAGGTACCAAAAGCAATTTTAATTATTTAATATGCATAATATTATACATCATGCAATAACGTCCTGCAGTAGCAAATTATATTATATTACTTTTTACAATTTTGATTGATACAAACTGTATTATATAGTAAGTCAAAGTACAGTATCATGAGAGTGTTCCAAAATTTGATATTTTCAAGCAAGTTGCAAAACCATTTTCAATTCTAAAATAAACTCTAAAACCTTTAATGTTTTTCTATCACTTTTTCTTTAGAATTATAGTTATTTTTGTACTAAGTTACGAATTCAAAGAATAATCAGAGCAAAACACAGCTTAGGCTTCTCTATTTATTATACAGTATAAAGTAAAACCTTATCTTACTTGATTAGTGCATGGAGAACTTTAACCAAAAGAAGAAGACACTGCAAGAGAAACAGAATATTTTTTCCTTTATACAAAGTTCCTCACAGTATAAAAATACGTCTTTGTGAATTTACTACATATTATGCAGGACATTTGCATTTGAGGAACTAAGGTCTTGGAAATGGAAGGACCGAGGCACTCAAGAACAAGGGGCTGAAGGTGAACCTTGGAAAGACAATTTAAGTGTTAATGACTGGTGGTGAAGGTGGGTTAATTTTAAAAAAGATAGATCCAAGTGGCATTTGTGAGAAGCGAGTAATGGAAAATTCAGTGTTGTGTGTGAAATATGGGAAATGGATACATGGTAGATGTACATACCAAACTAAAGAGAGGGACCCCGGGATTGGGGAGAGATTTTGTGTGTGGAAGATGCAAGAAACAAGCTTGCCTAATGGATTAGTGGGACTGGTGGAGGAGTTGTGTGAACATGTGGAAACAGTGAAAAGTTTCTGTTATTTAGGGGATAGAGTGAATGCAAGTGGTGGTTGTGAGGCAGCTACAGTATGACAGCAAGAGTGAGAATTGGGTGGGTGAAGGTCAAGACATGTGGAGAGTCCATTTCAAGGTTCTCACTTGAGATGAAAGGAATGATTTCTCAGAGTTGTGTAAGATCGGCGATGTTATATGGGAGTGAGACATGATGTTTGAGGTTACAGGGCTGATTATATTACCGTGAACACTTAAAATATGTCTGGAATGTTTATTGTGCTGTAACCAATCACATGCAAGAACTCCAAACCTAAAAAACCACATACGAGATTTTCACACCGCAGAAACCACAGGCAACGAACTGTTTTCTATCGGCCACAGAAGAAATTATTTGTTCTATTTTAACATTCACTCTTTTTACAAGTAAACAATTAATACCTTTCCTTCCCATTTGTTTACAGTATGTGTTATAATAGCAAATATAAAGGTTTTAGAGATTTTGAAATAAATTACAAATCCGATGAGCCGGTTGTGGTTACAACACAATAAACATTCCAGACATATTTTAGATGTTCACGGTAATATAATCAGTGCTATAAATGAGATGGAAATTTTTAGAATCACTGAGAGACCAATGGTGAGAGCAATGTGTGGTGCAAAACTGATGGAGAAAAAGAGGTCAGGGGACCTAATGGAGATATTAGGATTGAAGGAAGCAGTGATTCAGATAGCAAAAGCAAATGGAGTGAGATGGTACGAACATGTTAAGGAGGGGGATGATGCATGGGCATGATTTGAGAAAAACACTAGAGTTTGATATGATGGGAAAGAGGAAGCAAGGGCGACCAAGGAAGACATGGAAAATGCAAGTGGAGAAGGAGAGCAAGAGTGTTGGTTTGAATCAAGCAAGATGGAAAGAGGGAGTTAGATACATTGCTGCCAGAGTGGGGTACATTTAGCCACCTCCATTTATGGGGACAAGCCTAGATCAAAATTGGATTGATGCAAAAATGTAACTATTTAAAGAAAAATTCAACAAGTAACAAACATCCTGAACAACAAAGACACAATTATTTTACAGATCTCAGAATGTGGAGCCCCAGCCCCACATTATAACAACCAGAAAAGTAATCAGTGAGAGCATTTAAGTTCTCCCAACTTGAAGCCATGCTTTTCATTTGCCAAGCTTGAGAGAATTTCACTTTTAATCTTCAGTAGTTTGCTTTGTTTGATCAATTCTCATTTTTTCATTACAAAATGTTTTATCTCGTATTTGTTATGTAAGGAGAAACTGAGTGTTGATAAATGATTTGGAGTGAAGGGGTAAATTTATTGTAATCAGAAATATCCAATCAAATATACATGTCAAACTTGATGTGCGAAGTGGGCCATTTTGTTCTTTGATAATATTTTTCAAAGCTACTGATTTTATTGTTAAATAACAGATATTTCAATTACCATTCTAATATAGTAGGACAACAGTTTTCATAGTGGCTCCAATTTCACCTGAACAATTTTTTTCAATGCTTGAAAAAGAGGGATACTGTACCATCATTTTAAAACAACTTTGTCATTAAGTATCAGACAATTTTCACATTTATTTGTAATAGATTTTCAAATGTCAAATATGTTTTGCACTGCAGTCCTTTGGGAGAAGAAATGCTTTGTAACTTTGCACAAGTTGAAAGATTTTTATGGTTACTTTAAGTTATCATCAAAATTATTGTATTATATTTATTTATTCCTTGAAAAATGCAAAATAAAATATTCTCATACCTCAGCTATCATGAACGCAAAAGTGTGAAATCCATCAGGCCAGCCAATGAACAGACACAAGAAAAACAGTCCATTGCAACATAGGATTAACAGAACCAGCAGTCCCAATACCTTAGTGTGTGTCCATGGTGTCGCAGATGGGGTGAAGGACAGCTGTATATATAAGGTAACATTTAAAAGCTAATGATCACTACATTTTAGTTGATACAGTAGGACTTAAGCTTTATTTTATCATAAAACTGAGCTCTTGTCACTGAATGATGAGCAAATGAGAGAGAAACTGAAGAGCCAGGCCTCCTATTACACTGTAACATTAATGATAATAATTATAATTCTCCATTTAGTTAGCATTACCTGCAGCTAGTACAGTCAAGAACTAGTTTGTTGGGACTTTAACAACTAAAAACACATAAAAAATCACTATGAAAATAGGCATAACATTTATTTAATTGTAAATGAGCCCTTCATTTAATATACTGTAACTTGAAAAAATTCCATTGCAGGGAAAATAATTTGTGATAAACTAGTGTGAAAAAAAGAAAAAAATAGAAACAGAAAAGGAAACTAAAGGACAATAGTTTTTTATGGAGGAAGTGAAGGTGATAATTCAAAAACAAATTAAGATCATAACTAACTGTACAACTGTAAAGCACAAGTTTGGGGAACAATACTTAATATAAAAGTACAGTTACTGTAATAATAAAATATAATATAAACATTACAAACTTCAGATAAAAATTGTGGTCATAAGACAGGCACTAAATTTTATTCTAATTCTATATTCAACAAATACACCTCTCTGGAAGTACATATACATGACTCAAGGAGCCGAGGACGACCAAAAAAGTCTTGGAAGGAGTCAATCACTGATGATCTGAAGAGACTGACTATGACAGAAGATATGGCTGGAGACCATGTAAAGTAGAGATCTTTGCTGAAAGCTGCAAGTCACACAAACATTTGACGTATGGCTACAGTAAAAATGGATATCAGGATGATGATGAATCAACGAAACTATCAGAGCATTAATGTAGCTTAAAATAACAATTTCCTTACATATTCAAAGCGGTCTCTGCAGAGCTGAGTGAGAAGATGGAAAAATCCCAAAAGTGTGAACCACGCACACCACCACATAACTTCATTGAACTTTTGTACATTTAACACTCCAAAGATGAAGATGAATTTGTAAAATATGAAGTTCCAAAACCGATCTTGTATTTGCTAAAAGGTAAAAAGATAAAAACAATAAAATTAATATTCAGGGTTAAAAATTAACAGTAGTCCACTAGTCCACACACTAGTAAAAATTTTGGTGGACTAGTAAACTTGACTACAAACTAGTCCACATGTCTAGTGAAAAATTCCCAGCAACAAAGTATATTTGATAGTATTCCAAGTAACATTTTTGTTTCAAATCTAAATTTAAAATATTATTGTGCAAATCAAAATATAAAAATATCTCAAGTTTCTGCCGTTTTGTGGTACCTGCCACCAACGTTTGAACAACAAGTAAACAATTTATTTCAGAAAAATGTTTTCAAACAACATTTTTTCAATTTCTTAAAATGGGAATTAAATACAAAGATAATAGGCTTTTAATTTAAGTTTTATCATTTTTAGTTACAAGAAATTTTGTTGAAAGCTATTTTTCCATCACACGTGTATCTTCTCAAAAACTTGATCGAGTGCCAAAAAGACGCGCCATTTTGATTACACGACCAACTGCCGATGCGAGTAAAACATCCTTAGTTTTATTAGGTTCTTTTCTCGTTTCTACAAAAAAATATTGGTATAAACTGAAACACAATCCTTGAAAAAAGTCGTTAATACAACAGAACTAGAAAGTTTTTTTAACCCAAAGTCATGTAATGAAGTTGTGTTAGCATTAATTTTTATATAACAATTGTATTTGGGTGAATAAAAACGATTTCGGAAATACAGGTATCTTAACTGGTGTTGTAAATCTACTGAAACAAAAAGCTGTCTAGTAAAAAATGGGGTGGACTAGTAAACCTAAGTGATTACGAGTTCACATGTCTAGTAAAAACAAAAATTAATTTCTATCCCTGATGTATGTGTTTTTCAATGTTGAAAGCTGATGTTTGGATTTTGCATGAACTTCATTTGGAAATTCTGTACTTTTGTAGACTGAATGGGAAGACAGCACTAGTGGACGACATCTCTCCCGTGATGAGTTCATGCGTGCCCTTTCGAACGTCAAGACAATAAAAATCCGAGCTTCTTACAGCACTGTTGTGCAGTACGTCAGCTTGGATAGTGTCAGCTTAGACGTAGCTGTACCACAAAGCCCAGAATCTGGAGCAAAGATCGCCACAAGTGTTGAAAAATGTGAATGCCCTCCAGAGGCTACTGGTCCCTCTTGTGAGGTAAGTGATAATAATATTTAACCTGGGGGTACTCCCTATATTGGTATGATAGCATTGTGATGTTCATCGTAGTTTTTAGGGGTCAAAACTGACATTTTGGTATTTTTTAGGGGTTTTCAAAAGAAAACTTGAAGTTATTTTATATATTATAGGGTTCACTTTTCGCTTTGAGGTATTTTTTAGGGTTGAAATTGTTGATACTTTGGTATTTCTCGATAATCATCCTTATCCTTTTTACCTCAGAGTTCCCCCCCCCCCATCCCTTCTGGAGGGATATTTGCTCAACTCTTATTAGCCTGCTAGGCAAGTGGAAAAATGAAGGGGAGGGGTGGGAAGTGTTCTGAAGATGATAATGAATGAATAAAGATGGGGGAGTGGGGAGAAGCATTTTTTTTCCATGCAACCTCTTTCTATTATTGCTGCTAATTTAATTTATAAGCCACAATTTCTTGTAATATATATCTGAACAGACATAACTATAATGCTGCTGTAAAAATAGCAAAACAGTTACTTTTCATCAGCGGGATGCCTAAATTATGTACAGTTTTGCAGTTCGTTTCGGCTCCATTAAATCCTTTACCAATTAAAGAACGCTTTAGGTGGAGCCACCCACTAAGTGAGACACTAGCTGGACAAAGTTAGCAAAGTAAGGAAAATCAGTTGATGAAACTGTAAAATAACAATATTTGCGGCATAGGCCACATAACAAAGATAACAACAAGCTCGTACGTGAAAAACGAAGTCAGAACGAAGTAGATCGCACCTCTCTTAACAAAAAGACACACAGATGTGACATTTAAATACTTCTCCAAAGAATTCTAAGTTCCTTCAATGGTGCTCCATACCTCCTTCCCTCTCAGTGGCCACACCAGGCTTAAGAGAATGATCTAAAAATAACTTTCCGCGACTATTATATTTCCTGTAGGTGTTCTTTTAGTCAGAGTAAACGAGTCAGAACTTTGTATTATTATTTTGACAAATGTAGAAGATTTCAGGGCTTTGTTTGTAGCTAGTACTGTCCTCTTCTCCCTTTGTTTTCTATCTCCTTTTTATTTCATTTTTTTTTTACTAACGTTCCATCCCCCCTTAACTCTCTTTTTGCACGTGCTATTGAGACAAACTCCATTTAAACGTTTATCATCACATGGGAACACTGGTCTCAATTGACATAAAAAATCATTTGATGTAAATTAAAGTTATCCTAACTTTCGAATATGTTGATGAATGCTTCTTAAATGACCATTCATTTTCTTTGTATTTGCAAGTATAATCCAAAAAGCCTATGGTTTTGTAAAATTCTGAAGTTTAATTTTTGTTAGAAAAATAGTAATTGTAGCTTTTCAAAAATCTATCAGGAACAGGGTAAATAAATAGCTTTATGGTGTTTGTTTCTCAGGATTGTTCTAGCGGCTTCACACGTGGTCCAGACAATAGAACCTGTGTCCCATGTCAGTGCAATGGCCACTCAAACATCTGCGACCCGCAAACCGGAGAATGCAGAAACTGTCTGCATAATACAAAAGGTAGAGTGCAAATTTCATTAATATTAAAAAAAGTACCAACTGCATAAAAATTTGAAAGTTCTGAACTAATCTTTTGGTCAAACGTATTCAAGAAAGCCCCATGCATTGTAAAAACTTCGAGTAATTAATTTGAATATCATTAAATCTTCTATTTATGCCTTTCATAGTGGTTTGAGGCTGACTGTTGCAAGATTCAGGTTTGCTTCAGTTTACTTCACTTAGCCATTTGAAATTCGCTCTAAAGTGGTACATTAATGGATATATCACTGTAAGATTGTCAATTTTGTTACGTGCCAACAGCTTTATTAACATAATAATGTTTTAGAAGTTTTTCAGGTTAAAAGTTAAAACGACTCCTTCTTTAAGCCATCTTCAGGTATTTTGTTTTGTTATGTTATGTTGCTTTTAGATGCAATAAAAAATGTTGATTCAATGACGCGACAAATGAAAATGTCGTGATAAATAGATCATAAACTTGAAATAGCATTCTTTGTTATTTGCTCTCAATATATCTTACTTAAGTCTTAATAAATGAGAAATTGCTTGGGTAAATACGTTTTCTAGGTCCAAAATGTGAGCTATGTGCCAAAGGTTTCTACAGAAATGCAACTGTCGGAGGTGCAGATGCCTGTGAAATGTGCAAGTGTCCTTTAGGGCTACCAACCAACAACTTTGCCACAGACTGTGCTCTTGGTGAAGACTTCAGTTTAATATGTGAGTGCAAGAAAGGGTATACTGGCAAACAATGTGAGCGGTGTGATAATGGTTACTATGGCAATCCCACGACACCTGGAGGCTTTTGCACGCCTTGTGACTGCAATGGCAATATAGACCTCAGTGTTAACGGAAGGTAATGAATTACATACGGCCTTTTAAAGTGCCTTTGAAGCCAAAAAGATTTTACATTTCAAAAAAGATAATTTCAAAAGAGATAATTTCAAAAGCATTAAAATACATAAAGGCTCGAAGACTTTGTATAAAATATTTATGAGATATAGCTGCCCAAATTTGCAGGTTTTACGCTGGTGATTCTCTTGCTCATTATGCATTTAAAGTATCAAGTGTTTCGTTTCTGTGGCGTAATTTTGTTTTCAAACTTCAAAAGCGACATGACAGAAAATAGCAAGTTTTGCTCGTATCTTGATACTGATTTGCAGCTTGGAATTCAAATTCAAGCTGTTACGAAATATAATTTATGGAGTTTAAACTGTATTTGACTTGAATAAGTTTACATACTCTCTGTTAGCCCAGACGGTTAGGCGCCAGTCTGCTGTGCAGGAGGTCTCGGGTTCGATTCCCGGCCGTACCAACATCATGGACTTAACTGCTCCCTTTGCTCTAACATCTGCAAATGATTAGACTTTCGCATCTTCTCGGATAAGGATGTTAAACCGTAGGTCCAGTCTCTATCTCTCTGTCGAGGGATTTACAAGAACCCACACACCTTTGACAAAGAGCAAGATGGTGATCCCGGTGTTGTGGTCTGTCTCTTGTACTGAGGGCACTTCTTATCAGCTGCCAATTTGCGCCAGTACATGTGAGCCCCTCAGCGGACTTTCTAAAACCCTCAAACTGTTAAAACCTGCATGTATATATTTGTAAAGCGCTTAGAACTTTAAGGATAAGCGCTATATAAATTGTTTGACTTTCTTACCATGATCTTTTTAAAACACCCAAATCATTTTGCCCTTCATAGGCACTTTAGGTACGTTTTTATAGTATCTATCTTGAATTACGAATTATACTATTCTGAACGAATGGGCTTCCTGTAACGCAAGATAATACCGTGAACAAAATCGATTTCGTGGACCTTGACGGGATGGATGAATTCTGCGCCTTGGGTCGAGCGCTCACGGCCATGTCAGCGGTTTACTAAAAGATAACATATGCAAAGTATACGCATACGGTCGAAATTCAAACAAATTTTAAAATGAAAATGGTGATTGTTCGAGTCAACTCGCTTCATATCCGTGTCAAATTATACGAGACGTGTTTCGAGAGCTTTTTTTACGACTTCAAAATGGGATTATTTTTCATTACGATTACTGCAAGTTTTGAATAATGGCTGGGAAGACTGTTGTGCTTTACCTACGGCAATAAACAAGTTTACGGTGAGCTATTTCTGTCACACGTGTTTCTTGTTGAAGAACTACCAAATGTCGTATAATTTGGTCTTTACAATAGTTTTTATCTGCCAGAACAATTATTCTTAATGTTTCACTATAAATGTTATAAATAACGTTATGATCTCTGTTGATATTTGACTATCTCGCTCTACAGAACTGTCGCTGCACGGTAGCGGCTGTCTTCGTTTCTTGCTGTCTCAAGGCGAAGATGAGTTTGCAAAGTTTATGTTGAATGTGACTTTATTTAATCGAAGAAGTATTCATCAAGGTCGCTTTAGCAACATTTCTAGACGGAAAAGTGTCCTTTTACGAGTCTTACAGCTTTCTTATGTGAGACCGTGGATCGTGTTTTAATCGAAGGAGATTTCATGTTCTTGAAAGCAGAGACGATTTCTATGAATTATCTGCCAGATCGAGTCCTTTGATCTACGATGACACGGAATAAATCGCCCGACGTTTCAAGTTAACGATAGTTTCTTTTATTGCCATTTTATGTTGAGTTTATGTTTATAAACTGAAACATTTAAATTGTTCTTGTAAATAAATTGTATATATATTCGTTCTAATACTGATTTCATGTTTTGTGTATGTACGTTTTTTATTTATTTGTGTTTATTAATTTTAAACTCCTCTTTTACTTGAAATAAATAAACAAATGATCCATACGGTAGGATTGGTTATAAACAACTACTCTCTTTTATTCAATATATAACCTATACTTTGGGGAGGCAGCGTGTTGCACTGGTAAGAGTTGGGGATTTGAATACGGAAGACCTGGGTTCGATTCCCCGACTCAGACCACTGAATAAGTTTGTCCTCGGTGATCCTAGGGACAAATTTACCACGCTTTGTAAATAACCAACTGGTTTGCCACCCACCAGTTATGGGATTCTTAACTGGAAAAATAGGCATATTTTAACATGACACTGAAAACCCCCTTTGGAAAGTTGTCATTGTGTATGTATGTATGGATGGATGTATGTATGTTTTTCCCCAATTTCTCCATTTGAATTAGCAAACTCGATTATCCCATTCAATGCGCATGACATTTTACAAACCGATACACATAGAATACAAAACTGTTAAATACAAAGCATATCACTCCTGTAATATTCAATATTGGAGACCCAGAATCTTGGTCGTCTTCTCTTTTCTTTTCACCGCTCTTGTTGCAAGGTAACGTTATAGGTGGGTTTCAAAAGGTTTCAGTTCAGCGTACTTGAATCTCATTATTCGACCACCATCTGCCATTGTGTTGTTTTCTCATGAAAGCCAAAAATTCTTTTTCATGAATTTTACTATTGGTTTAGCTGCGACCCACTTAGTGGAGTTTGCAAGAAATGCATCAACGGAACAACTGGAGACAAATGCCAACTCTGCAGAAAAGGCTATTTTGGAGATGCAGTGACAGCCAAGAACTGTGCGCGATGTAAATGCAACAGCTGTGGTGCGACAACATCTGTCTGTAATGCAACCAATGGCTCGTGCACTTGCAAACCCAATGTTGTTGGAGACACTTGTGCTACCTGCAAGGTAAAATAAACTGTTTAATTGGCTATTTAACAGTAAGACCTTTCGTCCTCGAGGCCCATCAGAAGCTGTAGGCCGAATGAGCGATTCAAACTCGCAGTCCAAGAGGACGAGAGGTCTAATTGTTTTAGTTTTAACCCACTATTAAATCAATCAAAAGATAATTACTCGGGCTACCTGTGGTAGGCCGAGGTTAGGTTTGGGTTTCCAATCTATCAATCTATCAATCTATCTATCTATC
>JAOTRI020113219.1:0-12812 GCA_028564885.2 Zoanthus sanctaehelenae | reverse complement strand
GCTTAAATTTGTGAAAATTCAGTATGTGATTCAGAAGTTCAATAAAGTGTGGAGGCAACTCTTCAGTTTACAACATCACTGCAACATAAGCATAACAAGGCCAATGTCGTAACGAAGAAAGCCGCGATATAAGCGTTAGCTAAGCTAAATCCTTTACGAGCCTAGTGACCCATGGGGCCGGCGCTTATCTGTAGATTCTGTAGTGTTAAGCGGATGAGAGACTTTGACTCCCCCTGGACGGAACACTAATCCATCGCAGATTAGCTCTCAGAAGACGCAGGTACTCATTTACCTTCCCCGGAAGGATGGAAAGCTGAGTTGGCTTAGGAGGAAAAAAAAGGTCACACAAATATTCGAAACTCTGCAAAGTGCCGGGATCGAACTGGGGACCTTTGTGGTTGGAAAGCAGAGATCTTACCAACTGCGTTAACCACGGCCGCCCATAAACACAAGCAGAAAACTATCAAAATCTTCTATTCTTCGTGTGCTTATAATGGTTATATCGCAACACTGATATAAGCATAAGAATAAGAATAAATCAAACCATTTTGCCAATCATAGGGCCCCAGAATTAATTACATAATTTCCTTCGCGATTGCAAAAAACAAACAAACATGGCGTCCGCTATCTTGTTTAGTGTGATGGAGAGAGAGAGAGCATGGTAACTAAAATTAGCTTTGCGCCTGCGTAAAAGGTTATGCCTATGTCGCGACTGACTGCATTACGACATAAGACTCGTCATACTTTCGTCATGACGACATAAGACTGGTTATGCTTATAACGTAATGAGGACCGGGCTTAAAGGAAAATAGCTACCAATAACTGTGATTTTTTTTTTACGGTTTTGGATGTGTGGAAAGATAATAAAGTATTAACTAGAGTGCCTACAATTTAAACTTTACAAAATCAAAGGTATCAAAACCAAAGCATTTATGTAATAGCTTTTTACTTACGAACGCATCGTCGCTGTAGGTGATGACTCCAACTTGTGAATGTTGAGGCGATATATTAAACGCTTTTGTAACGTTTTTTACAAATTCGCGCTGTATCCGGTAGTTCTCTTCACCCATACTTCCAGATACATCCATAATGTACCCTAGGTCAACTTTGTTTGAGCAAACTGCAAACAGGGAAAATGTTATCATCAAGCCTTCCAGAAACATCCGTAATGTTATTATTAATACTTATATAAACGTCCATAATGTATATCCATAATGTAATGTCCTAGTTCAACCTCGTTTCAAAGAAAATGTTATTATGAATATACTTCCAGAAAAAGGCGGACATGGTTGGCGCAGTTGGTGAGATCTATGCTTTCCAACCACAAGGTTCTGAGTTCGATCCCCGGCACTTTGCCGAAACTCGAATATTTGAAAGACCTTCTTTTCCGCTTAAGCTAACTCAGTTTTCCATCCTTCCGGGATAGGTAAATGAGTACCAGCATATGCTGGGAGCTAACCTGCAATGGATTAGTGTCCCGGCCAGGGAGAGTCAAAGACTCTCATCCGCTTAACACTACAGAAACCGGAGATAAGCGCCGGCCCCATGGGCCACTAGGCTCGTATAAGGATTTAGCTACTTCCAGAAACATCCATACTGTATCCTAGTTAAACCTTAATTGAACGTAGTGTGAGCAGGGAAAATGTAAGTATCAATACTTCCAGGAACATCCATATAATATACACTAGTTTCTGCTTGTTTGGGAATACAAAACGTATTTAAAACTGATACAACTAAAACAAAACAACAAATAGTTGACGTACTATTATGTATCAATTGAGTCTGACATTCTTTCAGCGCAAGAGCCGCGTAACAAAAAAGATGTGTCTGCCCGCAAAGTTTTAGCAGCACCATAGGTAAAAATGTGTCTAATTCCTTGACATCTGATCTGCCAATCGATGTAAAGCACTGAGGAGGTCTAAGGGGTAGTGAACTAATTTCGTTTTTAAAGCTTTTACAGAAGTCTGAGTACCTACCTGAATCGTTTTTAACAACATCGCATGTTTTTTTCGCAATCTCTTTTGCACGTTGCAACAATTCATCAAAATTGGCAGCCATATAGAGATCTTCTTCCTTTTCCACCAAATGCTTTAGCTCGTCACGATTGACTTCTGTCCCCACCCCTATTGCCAGTACTTTGACCCCCAGCCGACGCAAGGGTACAATAGCTTGTGACAGGGGAACCGCACCTGGGTCTGGTGTATGCCGTCCATCAGTGAAAACAAGCGCAACTTTTGGCAGCCCTGGTTTCACAATATTAGGTGCAAACATTTCAGTTGCTGCCAGTTGCAACGCTGAATCAATACGGGTTCGGCCGTTTGAAATCCTCACGCGATCCACTGCACGTTTGAACTCGATAGCGGTTGAGTGCTCCCCGAAACGGATATTCATTTGTGCGTTGGTACTATAAGACAAAAGGGCTCCTTGACTTTGCTCAGTGCCAACGTGGAGAGTATCAACAATAGCTTTGATAAAATTAAGTTCCTTACGGAAATCGTCGGCTCCAATACTCCCTGACGCATCAACCAAAAAACCAACGTGAAGCCGCTCTTTGCATTTGACATTTGGCGGTTTTACTGAAAAAAAAAAAAGTTTGAGAAGTCTTTACAAACTACACGCATTTTAAGAAGAACCAAAATTTTTCTCGAGGTTCATTTGTTTTTAATTTTTTTAGCGATTTCAGCCTCAAATTGTTGTTCAGCTCAAATTAAACAAAAACATAGAAACGGATAAGGCAATGCTTTGCAAAACGATGCGCCTCACATTTTACAATACTAATACGAAACACAGTGAGACTTTTTATGTTTTATATTCTGTTACTGAACTAAATCTATGCTTTAGTTAAGTCTTTACATAAAATATTTTCAGTCTGAGATTAATGTTCTTAAATATTGGCCAATTTGAGTCTCGTTGTTCTTTGCAAAGAAGGATTGAGAGGGTAAAGGAAGAGTCCACAAGAAAAGCTTTTGTAAGATTTTTTTTAATATTTTTGATATAGTAAAAAACAACAAAACATCTCGTTGATGTTAATCAAACATTGAAAAATCAATAATAGTTAATGATAATATTGATAAGTATATGTGTTAATCATTAAACGGTTGATGAACTGAATTTGTAATCAAATTTATCGATTCGCTTCGTGCTTCTCTTGCGCTTTTTTCGTGCTCAGCAACCTCCAGCGTGCTCAATAACTCGATAGAGGCACGCTGTACCTATGAACAACTTCTTTATTAGGGTTCTAAAATTATCTCTAAAATATTAATCAACAGTAATTTAGATAAACAAATACTAGTAGAAACTAACGATAAGAGTCCAACGTTTCGGCGACATCTTTTCGCCATTGTCAAGGAAAACTGAATGAATTATGTGATTACAAGAGTAACTTGTAATCGCACAGTTTTTGTGAACCTCTCCTCAGCTGTCAACTTTGTACCAAGGCTCATATGGTTGCCCAGCAGTTGGGAATGGATAAATTTGATTCGATTGTTCATCAAATATGGTGGAAACGTCGGATTCTTATCGTTACTCTGAGATATCATAGATTAAAATAATGTTTTCTGTATTTTTCAGTGTTTTTGACACATTTTGCTCAGTGTTATTTGTTAAGCATATACTTGTTGAAGCTATTTTCTTTTATTTGTCAAGAATTATTTCTTCTTTTAACTTTTAAGAAAGTTACTAATTACAGTAGGTAAGTGATCGCTTTCGCTCGCCATCGCTTGATCAAAATTAATCTAAGAAGATCCTACATGCACACATCGCTCACCTTCTTGGAGAACACTTTATAAATTTAAAAAAAAAAGTTACTGTAGCAATAAAATTGAATGAAGTTTTTTTTTGAAGTCTGAAGGCTGTTATTTCTTTACTTAATTAGTTCATGCGTTGTTTTTGCTAATACAATATATTATATGCATGTATATTACTTTTGTATTTAAAAGTGAGAATGAAATATAAAGAGAAACTTTAGAGCCTGCTTTAGCTTCATTTCAGATGACTTTTTAACCGCTTTTACTCAATGGAAAAAAAAATCACTCACCTCCAATACTTTAGGCGGGCATTTTTACACTCGCCATGGATTTTTAACTGAACAGCAAACTCTGTGTATATGTATTTGTCTTATTGTTGAAAGAAAACTTTAATTCTTCTATTAATTCAAGTTAAATATTACATTTGTATTGTAAAGTTTATTTAGATCTTTCAGTTCTATTTGGTTTAATTGCCATAAGTTCTTTTCATTCAATTTACATTAAAAAATATTGATAATAAATAATTACAGTATTTATATAGCGCTTATCCTAAAAAGCTCTAAGCGCTTTACAAATATATACAGGTTTTTAAAGTTTGAGGATCTTAGAAAGGGCTCACATGTAATGGCGCAAACTGCAGCCGATAAGAAGTGCCCTCAGTTGAAGAGACAGACCACAACACCGGGATCACCACCTCGCTCTTTGCGAAAAGTGTGTGGGTTCTTTTAAGCCGTGCCTCGACAGGGAGGTCTAGAGACTGGACCTACGGTTTAACGTCCTTATCCGAGAAGACGCGAAAGTCTAACCATTTGCGGATGTTAGAGTAAAGGCAGCACTTTCTCCTCAATTATTTTATGGCCCTGAGTCGAACCCGAGCCTTCAGCACAGCAGACTGGCACCTTACCAACTGGACAATTGCAAACAAGTCGGCGGTTATTATTTTAACCCTTCCACTCTCAATACGTTATCAACAATCAACTTCTCCTTAAAAATAAATACAAAATAAGACTTTGGTAATGAGAAAATGAGAATTGATCAAACAAAGCAAACTACAGATGATTAGAAGTGAGATTCTCTCAACCTTGTTCAATGAAAAGTATGGGATCAAGTTTTGAGAACTTAATAATTCAACTGGGACTGAAAGGGTTAATAACCGTACAGATGATTAAAAGTGAAATTCTCTCAAACTTGTTCAATGAAATGTATGGGATCAAGTTGGGAGAACTTAATAATTCAACTGGGACTGAAAGGGTTAAGTGGTTTCATCTTTTGGTATTGTTTTATCAACTAAATTGTTGTGCTAATGACCTTACCCGCATCACAAGTTTTCTTTGAAATGGTTCCCACTTGCCTCAACAGGTCGTCGTAACTCCGAACAGAAATCAGACTCTCGTCTTTTTCCACGATTCCACGCAGCTCATTTCTATTAGCTCGAGTTCCAACTCCAATGACAATGACCCTCACACCCATGTTAAGGAGTGCTTCCACGGCCTGGGCCAACGGAGTAGCATCGGGAGCTGGTGTCTGCCTTCCGTACGTGATCAAGACTAGTAACTTAGCTACACCCAAACGCGCTCCATTGGCCGTTGTAAATAATGCAGTTGCTGCCAATTTTAATCCAAGATCAATGCGTCTTAGTCCACCTGTGTATGGAACAAAATCGATGGCTCGTTTGAAATTCTCAATGTCCGGCCGATCTCCAAAGCGTATATCAACCTGAGCACGGTCGTGCATGGTAATCACTCCTGCTTGGGATACGCCTGGTCTAATATTGAAATATTCCGCTATGTTCTTAACAAAGTCTCCCTGTTTCTGAAAGTCAAGCCGTCCGACACTGCTGGATGCGTCTAAAATGAACCCCAAATCGACTTTAGTTTCGCAGCCGCCAGTATCTGCAACAAAAACATGTAATTGGAGTCAAGGAAAAAAATTGAACACGTCTATTTACCCCTAACACTATTTACATGCATTATCTAACCAGCTTCCAGGCTGATGTCGCTGTTTTCAAGTGTGTGATTTTCATTATCTGTAAATTCCTAGTTTCTGCAATGCATATTTAAATTTATTTCGCAAGATTAATTAGCTAGGGCTTTGTTTTTTTGTTCAATGCGGACACTTTTATTGAGAAATATTGTAGCTTTTTTGTCGGCAAGCACTTATACATACAATCAATGGCGGAAATGTTACATGAGAAAGCACTTCAAGGCGGGAAAGCAGTTTGGAATATTACTTTTTCGATAAGCATAACGCAGAATATCCAATGCTTGTTCTGGCCTCTAATAGCTGCAGCCTTTGGGCTTATAGTTTCGTTAGCATGGGATAAAATATAATGTACATGTTGATACTAGAAAAAGGCAAATCATCGTATTAACATAAAACAGGAGACAGATATCTTACATGTATTAAATGCTTTGGAAAAAAAAATGTTATCCTTGGTCACGTGCCTTGTTTGTCTTGTTACCTTTTTTCAAAATATTAAACTCTATAAATCGAGTTTCCTTAATTAGAGAAAACTATAAATCTTGGTTTAGTCTTTTTTTCATTTCAATCCAAACACGTTTTATGAACGCCAAAAACTGCCGCAAGCTATAAAGCCAAGTACAGTCAACTCCCGCCTTACGGACATCTTGCTATTACGGAGAAAAAAAAAATTCCCCGGCTAAAACCATAAAGAAATATATGAATTAAACACCTCTTGCTATAATGCCGCTTGCCGACACTTCACCTGGTCCAAAACTAAAATACTCATTGCTTTTCTCTCTTTATAACGGACACTTAAGACAGGTATTTATAACTGGTGGCACATAAACTCATGTATTTGGCAAAATAATATCAAGCTAGCCTTTATATCCATCAAAAAATGTAATTTCTGGCGTTTGACTAAATGCAATGAACGAATTAGACAGTTTCTGCGGCACGGAACCAGCAAAGACTGGGTTCCAGCATAGTGTACAGGATTGTGGGTAATTTCAGGAGTATGCCATTCTAGGTCTGCTCCAGCTTCGTCTTAGTATGGCTTTTTAATTATTTTTTTAGCAGTTGTTATGAGAAATGACCAGATTAATTTTTGAATATCTTGTGCGAAAAGTCGAAAGAAAAACGTGTTTATATTGCTAATAAATTGCCAAATGATAGGAGAATGTATTTAGGTTTATTTCTCATCCCGCTATATGATTGTGAAACATAGCTAAATTTTGTAAAAACGTTTGTAAATAGAAATGGATGTAAATCTGTAAATTGATATTAGCAATGTGAAGCATGCAGAGCACCTCTAGACCCCGGAGGACGTGGTGTTGCGAGTTCGGGGAATACGTCTCCAGTTTCCCACTGAGTTTTATGGTTTTTCGTATCCCGCAAGCCACATGCCTGCTGCTATATAGGGTGTTACTGTACGGAGCAGAGCGATGCCACCAAAATAATGGGATATATTTTGTGTGCTTGCTTAGTGGAGCTGAAATGCGGCCGAGTTTTGGCAATTACAAACCTTGAATGAGACTTTGAAGTTTTTAACTATATGCTTCATTAATAAATTTTGTAGTAAAAGTTCAACAACTTGTTTGACATTCAACATACAACCACTAGCAGAAGTTGCGTTTTCATCAATCAGTCAATAAACAAAGTTAACTTGAAGCAAGAATAAAGCAGCGTGGCAGTACTTGAGTCATAGAGCTTTGCTTTAAAAGTAAAATTGGGTTTTTTCCCGCACCTCGCTATTACAGACTTCAACTATTGCGGACACAAACTTACGGTCCAGAGGGTGTCCGCAATATCGGGTATTGACTGTACGTACTAAAACTAGGAACAGAAATCATGGAACGGTAAAATTAAGAGCAATAATTTCAGTGGATTTTCTAAAGTTAAAAACAATAAAAGATGGAATCTATGAAGGCAGGAATTGTAAAATTTGCATTTTTTTGTATATTTGTATTCATAATTTTAAAATTTAAGTGTAAAGTGTACAATCCGTAGTGTTGGATTCAGGGGTTCTGCATATGCACAGTTCAAAAAGTTTGTATGTCTTGTGACCTTTCATCTCCAACCTGCTTGTCGGGGACCGTTTTTGTGTAAATGAAAGACGAAAAACTATAAGAAAAACTAGATTCTTTAAGGCCTTAAAATATTCCTATTATCGGTTTTCATTTGACGTCATGCCGGCGTTGTTGGTGGTGTACTTTTAACAAAAGAATTTTGATTAATTCTTTTGTTTTGTATACCAACATGGCCGGTAAGTCTATTATCTTTTGTGTCTCACGGAATTGTGTGCAAACTTACATCTTGCCACAATTTATAAACCCATTGACTTGTACCGTTTGATAAAGGAAAGAATGTTGATTAATAATTTTAGAGAAAAATGGTACTCGATTTGAAAATATATATTAAATGAACCGTTTACAACTCCAGAAACACTTTTAGTAGCCGCAAAAAATGATCAATTCTGTCCCGTAGCGTTTGTGAAGTCGAGACATAAGAAAAACAATCTCTGTATTCCATCTTGCATCTGAACATGCTATTTTTAAAACATTTTTTAAGGATGTATTAATGACATTTTAACGTGCCGAATTAGGTTTTAACATTTATAAACGGCAATTTAGGACGTTTTAGGACGATACTAAATTGTATGCTCTACCTATAGATAAAACACATCGCCGTTTTCATCAATGTGTTTGTTTTTACCAACCAAACATAATTTGACACCACTCGAACTTTTCTTTAACTTGGTGTATGTATGATTCCTGAATTTGAAGTGATGCATTTGCACTTTTTGTTTTAAAATCATCTCATACTCTTACTTTGTCGGAAATTATCAAAAATGCGTAGATGAGATCTAAATGGTCACGTACTAAACTGTGAATTTGAGCTTTTAAAGAGCGCCGCTTTACTCTGAGAAATGTTTATCCCAACCTCTGTCTTATTTACAGGAGATCTTTTTGTCTGGACATCAGCTAGATTTAATTTGGAGTGGTAGAAACCATTAACTTTGAAATTTTCTTTATACGGCAAATAAGGCATGCGCATGAAGAACAAGTATTCTTCTCTCTTACGGTTTTAACCAGCTTGCCTAACAATGATCGATTCTGTATGTTTGCGACAAACTTATTTTAATAGTTCACTTTAGACATTATAACTATTTTAGGAAAGACTTTAATATCTTATTGGGCAGCTTTTCCTGAATTTGTGGCCTAAATTAACATTTCTCTTACCTTGACTTTGACAACTGTAGAAAACAACAAACAAAAGACAAAATCCGAACTTAATCACAACCATTCTTCTATAGAGCAGTGTTTGCAAAAACGTCCGGCCTTTAATTTGTAATATGTTCAGCTTTAAGTCAGCAAATACAACTCTAGTTTAGGTATATTGGCTTAGTTTGTTCTGAGTTGTGAGGTGGTGACTGCAAGCTCTCATTTAAGACAATAGGTTGTGTTAGATTATTAGTGGAACCACCCACCGGGCATTATATACTTCCAGGCTCAACTTACTACATTTTATACGCAGATATTTATTTCAAATCTATCACAGTTTGCAGCACTAAAAGATTAAAAACGTAAACTCTTATTCAAATTATGATTTATTTCAAATTACTTGAAATTTCGAACAAAAACTAAATGTTGTTAACAGCGAAAACCACTATTGTATGTGTGTTGTTGAAAGATTTTTAGAAACTAAACAGATCAAAGCGAGGTTTTGTGGTTGGATGCAAGGCTCCATCACAACAATCTCGTCACCGATCCAGCCTCTTAAGCCCGGTTTCCATATAATCGCTCACGTTGCTAACATCGCTATTGTCGTTGAAAAACGTGTTTTGACACAAATATATTTTTTGAGCGATGCTTGCGATACGGAGTTTTCATATATCGCTGCTGTCGCTTAACTTCTTTAACGCGGTTGGAGACCTTGCAGACCTTGGATCGAAATCATAACAATAATTTTCATCTATCTTGGTCCAGCAGTTTATCTTAACATATTTGTCTTTACAACTGTTGGTATGTTTGTTATAAAGAAAGTCCTATTTTTGAACCTCTTCCATAAAGAAAACAACATTTACTTCTCCAAGGGATGCCATTTTTAACCATGTGGGGGAGTGACAAGTTTTCCTACCGGATGTTTGTTGTGTGCAATGTAATCTGGGATGCATTAATACACCGTCGCTGCAATCGCGATTATCGCCGAGATAGAAATTTTTCTATCTCAGCGATGCTTGTCGCTGCCATCGCTGCTGTCGCTACCAACGTTGAAGAGTGTGTTTCATATATCGCTACCGTCGCTGAAACAAGATTTTAGACGACAGTATAGCGCTAGCGATGGTAGCAAGGTGAGCGATTATATGGATACCACTGAGGCTTTATTAATCGCTGTTATATTGGCTTTATTGCAAATCATATCGTTGTAAGGAACTCCAGTCTTAAGGGAACGTTTGAAAAGAACAACATGACCTAATTGGTTATAAAAAAACTAAAACATTTAAAAGACTAAGTATGCCTGTCCGGTTGTAGCAATATTTAATCGTTCAATTTAGGTTGACGTTTTTTGATATTTTAGTCAATCCTCTTGCTTTTTGTTTGAAATTTTTTATTTAATCAATTACATTTTTTATTCAACCTTTTATATAAGCAGTTTTGTTAAATCCTCTATATTTTTTATTCGACCATTTATTAAAGTTTTTTATTCAATCTTTTATATAATTTTTTGTTCAATTCTGTCTAATTGATTGAATAAAAAACTTAAAAGATTGAACAAAAATTAACGATTGAATAAAATATCCAAGAACATCAACCCAAATTGAATTATTGAATATTGCTACAACCAGGCAGGCATAAGTAATACGGCTTTGAAAATTTGTGGTATATATAATATGCACTCAATATTTCGGTTGGCTATACCAACCTTCTTCAGGTGTTTGTAACTTTGTACACCTGATCATGATAAAGATTGGTATGGTCAACCGGAAACATTGTGTATAATGTATATACCACCAATTTTCAAAGCCGTATTGATATTACTCTTTTAAATAAGCTGCATCATCAAGAGCAGCTGGGAAACCCATGCATTTCTTTTCTAAAAGTATCCTGCATACTTACCTTATCAAACAAAGATATATATCTACAAGAAATTCTATTTTTCTTGAAGAAATGTGATATAAAAGATTTTATAATATATTTACGATATAACGCGCTCTCTGTTCTCTCTCTGTTCAAACCTAAGCTTTATCCGATAAAGTCATGGTTTTCGCTTGCTAGTTTTGCCGCTTGTTTTGCTATATCATAAAAGCTGCGGCTCGTGATTTTACAACGTTTTCGTGTCTCTCTCAACATCACAAGTGATCTAATTTCACCGATAAAGTCATAGAAAGTTGTGCTCTAATGCTTAAATAAAATCACTATGACATACTCAAAATCTTGTCTTGCCTACAAACTAAGATATATTTTCGAGAGATATTTTCAATAAATTTTAATGTAATGTATCATTGAAATAACAATTATTCTTTTTATGCTTTGTGCTATAAATATATAATGTTGAAAAAAAACAAATATTTTACAGATTTGATCAACTATAAAAACAAAGTTTTATGTGTTTCCATAGCTTTATTTACTGACCGCAATACCGCAGATCGAGTTCCAGTTTTTTGCACGTGCCAATACATCGCACACTGTGATATCATACCTACATAGCAAAGAAATTGTGGAAAAATATCCTATCAATGTATGGTTACATCGATCATAGTTGTTTTTTGAATTTATCTTTTTGAATTTTATTTGCTATAAAAAGTTGGGTGATTCTTAAGCTGGCCTTTGTCAGTGTTTTCGTCAGCAACTCGATTCTGACTTTTGCGCATGACTTTGGGAGCGCGATTTTTCCTGGTGGTACAATCAAAGTTCGCCCGGTGTCTGTCTCGGGAAGAAGGACTAGAAAAACCGCGGCCGCATTTTTCACATGTATACGGTTTTTGCCCCGTGTGCATATTTATGTGGAATTTCAGCTCATATGATTGCGCAAAGGCCTTTCCACAGTACGAGCACACGCAGGGCTTCTCTTTGGTGTGCGTTCGTCGCACGTGACTATCATGTGCTGCGTGTGAGGCGAAAGCGCGACCACAATGCCGACACTTGAATGGTTTTTCTCCACTATGCTGACGTATATGCGTGCGCAGGATTGAAGAGGCGGTAAAGGACTTAACACAATGCGGGCATTTGTAAGGGCGTATACCGCTGTGTACTCGAAGATGCTTGTTAAGACTTGAAGATTGGGAAAACCGCTTGCCACACTCGGCGCACTCATGCGGGCGGTGTTTTTCATGGACATGAAGAACATGTATCCTCAGGCGATCTCTTTTATCAAAAGAACGGTCGCAAAGGGAGCAGGGAAATTTCCGGTCACCATGGTCGACACATCGTGTGTACTTGAGGTGGCGATCCCTGTAGTATTTATAAGTGAACACCTTTCCACAACGTTCGCAGGAAAAGTTTCCAGCTCCACCTACAACAAAAGAAACCTTTAGTAAGTAAGAAATGTAGTGATAAAGAAGTAAGTTATACAACGCGCATAAAAAAAAATTACTAACGTTATGGACGTTAGTCCTTCGTCCGTGTTAATATGTAGTCTCTCTTTATGCGGTGTAAAACTTATGATGTGTTGATTGCAAATTTTTATATATGATAGATCGAATTGTATCAAACTGTTAGCAGAATTCACAGACTATTTTTCATTATAGCCACTACATTTTGCTGAGGCTGAATTTTTCTTAACTAGTTTTTGTTTCTGTAAGGGGTTTGAAATGCTGAGGAATCAAATAAAAAAGGCATTGAAATATATTTGATTGAAATATTTTTAGATCTCTGTACAATTATCTACCAATATTGATATCCATTCTCATTTTATCCAGGAATATGTGAAATATTTGGCCATAGTTGAAAAAGGCGCTTTATTTTCTGTGTTTTTCTATGCAGTATGTAGCTTGAGAGAGAAACATTTTTGCCCTTTTCAGCCTAAGTTGGATCCTCTCTCCACACGCATTGCCTGTGGTATGTTTTGGCATACACCAACCAAGCTCCCACATGCATGCGGTGG
>JAOTRI020113208.1:0-12813 GCA_028564885.2 Zoanthus sanctaehelenae | reverse complement strand
ATAGGGTTACGTTGCGAATTAACAGAGATATGCTCTACTAACCAAAAACACCGCTTAAACTGAACGGTAACCTTAAGAATTGTCACCATTACTATCATCATCGTCCTCAACATCATCGCTTTTATTAAACATAAAACAAATTAAAAAATCTTTCCTTCACCTTGTAACGATTCATCTGCTCTTGAGCGCAGTCCAAACCTAAGCCTTTAGCTCCTTGAAAATCTGCGTCACTTTCTTTCTTATTCAACCATCGAAGCATCTTTAGCTTGTTCCGAGTGAAGTCCCACCATTTTTTAGCAGTGGTCTCTATGTTCTTTTTCTTCTCCTGCACGTCCTGGATCACCGTGTTCCATTCCTCACTCATGCTTCCTAGTTGTTCATCAAAGGCAACAGCTTTTCCAGACGATTTTTGCTGTAGCATCAGATGTCCTTCTTTTAACACAACATCCAGGTCAAAGCATTGCTCCTTCCAACTGTCCACTTTGGCCTGGTAAAAATTATATTAACATCAATAACTATGAAAAACTTCATGTATGAACTTCATTATCGACTTCTGCCGTCAGTATTTTTAAAAAAATTTCACTCTAAGCAGTCGAATTCATCATTACAACACATTATCAGTACCAAAAGACTCATATTACTTACCGAGAGCAAGAACAATTTATGATATATTTAACATTCGTTTTCAGGGTACGAAAATTTGGAACGCAATTGATAACCTACTAAAATCAATAAATCTTGAACAGTTCAAAGACTATAGAAAGGAATTGACTAAAAAGTAACAACAACTATATTGGCCTACACAATACTCTTTGCTCTTTATGCAGTAATGCGAATGTTTTTTGTTGTCATTTTACTTTGCAATAACTATATGAATGTTTTGCTTCTATGTGCCTGGCCCCCCTGATCAGATTAGCTTTTTAGTTATTCTGGGGGGCCAGTGCCCCTGATTTACTAAAATTTTTCTAAACAAAAAAAACTTGTAAAAATCTGAGGTAAATAATTTGCTGCTGCTGTTCACCCACGGCTAAAGTTAACCAGTCTCAAAAAACCTAACCCTGAACTACAGACGAATCAATCAAAATGTAAAAAATAACTTAAGAGGACAATTTGTTGATTTCTGTTGTAGTGAGTAACAAAGGCTTTCAGCGGCCCAAAAGGCAAAAGATAGCAGCTTTAAAGATGCTTCAAGCCAAGAGGCCTACAGTTCCGGCGCCTTTCTTACATCTGAAATGTTAAGTGACTGCTAGCCTTTATTACCCCCCCCCCTCCCTTCCCTAAATGAACTCTAATCCATTGAAGGTTTGCTCCCGGCAGATGCTGCAACTCATTTACCTACTTTGAAAAGATGGAAAGCTGAGGTAACTCAGGTTGAAAAAATGGTCACGGAAGTTTTCAAACATCAGAAGAGCTGGGACTGACTGGTAACCCTGTGATCGGAATGCACATAACCTACTATCCACACCAACCTAAAATATATTTCACAATAACAGATGTTTGCCCGTGCACTAGATACAATAACAATACCTACTTTTGCCTTTTCGGACTCTGTGCGAATTTTCTCCAGAACACCAGATGGAATATCCTTAGCAGTGCTCATCTTTTCCTCTATCTTGTCTAGGTACTGAACCACTTGTCTAGATGTATCAAGGTAATGGCGTGAGAGCACTAAGAGCTGATATCGACCGGCTGCCCAGCGTAGCATTTCATCCCAACGATCTGTAAGTCGAGTTAATCTTTCATTCAAGCAATCTGCTGCCTTGTCCTTGCACGAACGCAAGCGAATATCTCGCCCCTCCTTAATTAGGGATTCAAAAGATGACTGCCGCATTCGAAAGCCTGCTTGGAATTCCTAAGAAACATAGAATAAAAGTTTATATCTAAACCCACAAATATAAAATAATTTGAACATATGTACATTTTGATTGGTTAAGATGTGTTCTTTCACAAATTAATAAAATAAATAATAAACAAATAATCTCTGAACTACAATGAAAAATGTCAACTCATCATTAAAATTAAATATATATTATTATACCACCAATAAAACTGTTTCAAGCAAAGATCAGGCGTTTGTCTTACTTCAACACAACTCAACTAAAAGCATCCAAAGCAGTTTTGAGAAACACAGTTTAAAGACTAGATGCGGTTGAACGACGTTTTTGCCGCACCTGCCGTTTTAAGCTCATGGAGAGCGATCGGCATGGTTGGGGAATCAGGATGTCAAGCGTAGGCAATAGAAACTTTGTAATCGATTTTCGATCGTCTCCAGTTCGGCAGGCGCATTCACGCATTCATTAAATGGTCGTTAAGAATATTCTTATTCGGTTACCAATGAAAGACGTTCAATATGTAACGTGATATTTCGATGTTTCGATGCCGTTGATCACGCGTACAGCATATTTAAAATCAGTGAACAACACTCAAGATACAAGAATTCCCCGACACAATTTATCTTACTTGCTCGACAAGCTTACCACAGGATACCTTTATACTAATAACAATCAAAGGTATCCTGTGGTAAGCTTGTGGAGTAAGCTTCAGCTATTGTTGATGTAAACGTAAACATCGGCTGCCTCTTTACTATTGTTTGACAGATTCTCCCCTCAAGTCCTAACGATCGTACAGTTGTCAAGTCATCGCCGTCAAGTCATTGTTTTACAGTACTGGTTGAATAGGTTTTATTTTCTAGAGCCTTTGTGTTGTATTAGTTTTATATGTATTTGTAAATTTTGAGGTCCATTAGGAAAAAAACTGCTTTACGATTATTAATGGCACCCTCGAAAAATAAAATATTTTGTATTGTATTGTTTTTAATAGACCCGTCCAAGAAAGAAGAAGCAGCAGAGGGTTGTAGCGAGGGTTATATTATGGGACAGGGTACGTCCTAATTCCCCACTTAGACCTCAGAAGAAAGTGATCCTTAACTAGGTCAAGTTTTAGAGACCTCACTGATGTTTATCACTAACCAAACAGCTTTTGACATCACTAAAATCTGTTGCCCTTAACCAAACTGGTAGAAGTCACATGCATGCCACCTAAAGCGTCAGTAGGAGAATTGAATACATACATGAAGAAAAGAAGGATGATTTTAGTTTGGAACTTTTCATGTTATGGCTTGTTTGGTAGAGAATAATAGAGTTAACAAGTTACACAATGCTAATCCGTAAAACAGTTTTGTTTGACGTCGTTTTACTAATCTAAGAGTATATTTAACATATTAGATTGACCTCCAGCTCCTGCAAATGTTTCTGGGCTTCCATCTCGCCTTTTGGATTTTCCTGCAGCGTGAACCCGTTCATGTTGTCCAGCCATGATGTGAATTGATCCAAACTGTTGTAAAACTCTGACCAGCCTTTAATCTCTTCGTGAAGAGAGTTTATTCTCCCAGGTACACTGTTGCTGAGCGAGTTCCACTTCTCTTTGAGAGTGTCACATTTCTCCCTAACGCTTTCCCGTCTGACAAACCGCCGACTAGTAGTTATTTCATTGTAGTGTTCCACTGCAGACTCAAACTCCTCCTGACGATCTTCCAGAGTTTGCTGGACATCCTTACGTAGACAATTTTCAGTAACGTATCAGTTTTAATCAGAATATTTACTGAAGGTTAAAAAACGTTACGTGACGTATAAGTAATATACAACACAAAGTAACATTGTGCTTAACAAATCGGCATACACCAACCGAGAGCACTGCCGCAAGATGACACATTAAAGGGCAATATAACAAACACTGTAACGAATATAAAACATTAATGTATGACACATCATGCAATATTATTACATACATAAAACATTAATTGAACACATATATTACAAACTTGTATAATGCACTAGCTGTATTAAAATAACATAGCCAAAAACTGAAGAACGGACATTAGATGTAGATGTTACATTAATTTAACGTAGCCACACACTAACGTACATGACACGATAATATAACGTATGACACGCTAATATTATATTAGTACATGACACGATAATATAACGTATAAGAAATGATAATAAAACGTATAATGTAACGTACATGACACGATAATGTAACGTATAAGACATGATAATATAACGTATAACGTACATGACACGATTATCATAATGTAACGTATAAGACATGATAATATAACGTATAATGTAACGTACATGAGACGCTAATGTAACGCAAATGCAACACCTAACACACGACTAAACTAATCAAAAGTAACGCTAAAATATACAATAGGCACGACATTCTAAAATATAGTTATAGTTATCGTGATGTAAAATGGAAATGGTAAAATGCACGGGAGTAAAAAAAACAGACAAATGAAAAGCTAAAATAAACACTTTGCGGATATAGAGTTAATGAAATTATATACTGAGTTTAACAAACGTTTCAATATATACTAGATATCATTTAATATCTATTCACAACGAAATTTAATATAGCGTAAAACAACTACTGAGTTGTTTACAAAAGAACAAATTTATCATCACAAACAAATTAAAAGGCTTACTTGATAATTATCCAAAGCATCTTTCAAACTTGTCTCGTCTCGTGCGGGTAATGTCTTTTCACTTTCAATGTGTTCTTCTGCTTCTGATAGCCAGGCTTCCAAACTAGCAAGAATCCTCTCTCGCTCTGCCCAGTCCATACGCAGACTGTGAAGCTCTGCCACACGATCTTGCGCAAGTTGCATGGCTTCGTTCCATTTTGCTTCAAGCTCCTTCAGCGTACTTTTGATATTAATGTCTTTCAGTCGCATGGTTGATGCCAGTTCAGATCCTTTCCATATAAGGTTATCCAACTGTTCTCGCAACTGGTGCATCTCAACAAGCAAAAGCTGCAAAATATATTGGAGTTAAAAGCTAAAAACTAAATCCTTTTACGAGCCTAGTGGCCCATGGGGCCAGCACTTATCTCCGGCTTCTGTAGTGTTAAGCGGATGAGAGTCCTTGACTCCCCCTAGACGGGACACTAATCAATCGCAGGTTACCTCCCAGCAGATGCTGGTACTCATTTACCTACCCCGGAAGAATGGAAAATTGACTTGGCTTAGGCGGAAAAGAAGGCCACACAAATATTCGAACCACAGCATGCAAACTGCCAGGATCGAACTGGTGACCTTGTGGCTGCAAAGCTAAGATCTTACCAACTGCGCCAACCACGTCTGTCTGGAGTTAAAAAGTAATATCAATCATAAAATTATAATTTGAATAGCCCTTTTTGATCAATTGGCAGGATTATAATTTAGAGCCCTTGGCTTCATGAACTATCATTCTTTCTCAAAATCCAATTGTTAAATATTAAGAATTTATTGCTGTTTATTGTTCGATGTGTGCGCAGCAAATTAGTGGTTTCTAACGGTTTCATCTCTGTTCTTTGCCAGCATTATTGATGTTGTTTAGTTACCGTGCACACTTTCTTTAATTAGAAATGCAGTCGATGAACGCAGTTTAGGTGTATCCTGCTGATGAGTCGCAAGTTTTATGCTATTCTTTGTGTTTTCAAAAGCATTTACACTTTTTGTCAGTTAAAATACTAATTGATGATTATATCCCTTTCTAAAGCAAGGCGAATCGGAGAAGGGACAGATGTGAGCGCAGTTAAAAATCCATCACCAGACTGATACTCATTTGACTGTAAAGCTAGCTACCAGCTGGATGAAAAGTTGAATATTAGAAGTCAACTTTTTAAGGTAAGATTAATGGTTTTTGAGGACCTAAGCCATGGGACATCAACCACCAGAACTGACCTAAAACATTTTACAATACTGCTTTTCCTTGACACAGTTATATATTTATAGGCACGTTTTAGTTGCTGTTATTCACGGACCAGACACTAAAGTGTATAGAACAACAAAGGTTTGATTTGGCATTACGTAAGCAGACTGAACTATTACTGTGCACTTTTTACACTTTATTTGTAAGCTAAGTACATGACTCGTGATTCAAACAAAATGCCAGCTTCAGTGAAAAAGAAAAAAAATTAAGGACTTTTTAAGGACCATGACTAATTTTTGTAAAATTTAAGGACTTTTGAGGCTTCAAATTTTGGAAAGTGAGACTTGTAAGGTTTTTAAGGACACGGATGAACCTTGCCATTAGACAATTCAAAAATATATATTATTCTGATGGTTAAATAAACAATATTATTACCTGTGTCTTATAGCCAGAACATACAAAGTTAGCTTGGCTAACACTCATTTTTGGAGCCCGCTTAATCGACAATTCTATTACAGCGCTGATTATATTGCCGTAAACACCTGAAGTATGCCTGGAATGTTTATTACGTTTCAACCACAACCGATACATCGGCTTTTTAATGTGTTTTAAAATCGTTCAAATCTGTATTCTTTGCTATTGTAGCACATACTATAAACAAATGGGAAGGGAAAGTAATTGTTTAAAAAGACTGAATGTTAAAACAAACGAAAATAATTTGTTTCGTGGCCAACACAAAACTGTTCGTAACCTGTGGTTTCTTTCATAACGTCATCACTCGCTATTTCAAGTTGCCCTGACAGGATATAACTCTAGTATAATAAAGAAAGGTATTTGCACACTGTTTGTAGTTTTAAGTACTTAAGTAGGAGTACGTCTGATAAGTCTAGATAAAAATCTGCCAATCTATCGAGTGGGAGACTCAGGTTCGAATCAACATATGTATCAGGTATCAACTGCTAATTGAAAATTTTTTTTTGTTTCCCAAATTAGAAAAATGTAGGTAATGATTAACGCTGATCAAACAACCTGCGTTTGATCTCCTAACGTGTGTGATATCTAGGCATGTGACAAACTATATTGTATATTTCATCAAGGGTCGAGACCTTGTGTAGGGGTAGTGTAGTGGGCACGGAGTCCTTGTAAGGGTATAGCACCATTCTGTGCCGTGTCCCAGTTACTAGTGCCCTGCCACTAAGTGGGAACGAAGCCTTATTTCTAACATACCTACCTCATCCTTTTCAATTTGTTCATTCACTTCCTGTAAGTTTTCAAAAGATGGAATTTCCGAGTCAAGTTTCTGTGTTACTTCTTCGTGACGAGATGTGAATTCCTCAAAAATGTGTTGGTATTCATTCAAGGGTTTCAGTCCTTGTTCGGCAGTAGTTTCTGTCTTGCGGGCAATATCATACAACTCGTTCCACCTTTCCTTCAAGGTACACAACTTGGCCTTCATCTCCATGGCACCAAGGTCGACACAACCTTCGGCAAGGTGTCGACCTTCATCGGCAAAGACATTGAAACTTCCTCGACGCTGAAGCATTTCCTTAGACACATTCTGACGAAACAAAAGTACCACTATTGAACACTTTATAATCAATACAGGCAAATGTCGTTATTATTACTATTACTATTACAGAAAAGCAATACACGCAAATGTAACGATTATGAGAATAACCATATTGTTAACGATTTGAGAAAGAAAATAATCATGAGAGAATAGCAAGCAACATAAGCAAAAAACATAAACAGTAAACATTTAAATTCTTGAGCAGTGCTAAAAACTATTAGCAAAACCCTACTAACGGTCAAATAAACATCCTGCATTTTGATTTTACAAGTCTATTTGTGATAGTTCACTAGTAGAGAAACGATGGCGGATCAAAAAGTAATGAGTCTTCTTTTTTCTATAATATCAAAGAAATGCCATCAATAATTAAATATATTCAGCCATTTTTGATCGAGTAGATGGCTTATACTAAAACAATAAGGCCTCTCGGCCTTATGGATTACGAGTTTGAATAGTCCATACTGCCTACCGCCTCATGCGCTATTGACTTGTAGTCCATTTGTCTTTGAATTGGTAAATATTAGATCATGGACTAAGTGTTAGATAAGTGCAAATAATCATGAGCCATTTGTTTTACAAGTTGATTTATTAATGCCTGTACGGTTCCTTTAAAGGCAGTAAAGAACATCAAATCATTTTAAGGCAACAGATGGTTTACCATGTAAATTCTTTTTAATAGCGAATTCATAATTATGAACGTAAGTCAACACAGCAGCAAACAACATAAAATAGGTAAATGAGTACCATCATCTCCTGCAAGCTATGAACCATCTATGTACCAACATACGACACTAGGCTCGTAGGGGATCTAGTTAACTTAGCTTGGTACAAGAGTTCTTTAATGGTTCAAAACAAGAAAAATAATAAAATACCTAAAACTCTTCAGAGCTAATACATGGTTCCCACTCATAGACCAGAGAAAAATTCACTGACTTTTTAATGACTTGACAAAAAAAAGATTTTCCCTGACTCAAATCAAAATTCCCTGACTTTTGCATGACCTTGAGATAAATTGTTTTTCCCTGACTTTTCCCTGACCTGTGGGAACCCTGTAACAGCACACACCTTAGCTTGAGTCAACCATTCTTGTGAAACCTTGCTTTCCCTCCTATGAGTCAACTTGGAATCAATCTTCTGCATGTACTGTTCAAAGCTGTCCATCTGTTGTTGAAAACCCTGCCAACGCTGTGCCAGGCGATTTAGGTGCCCCAAATGTTGGCGAATTTCGTCCAACAGTGACTTTCGTAAGGCTGAGGCTCCAACTAGCTGCTCGTCCAACCGCTCTGCACCTTCTAAGCTTGCCTTGCCTTTAAGTTTTTCCCCAATCTCGAATATAAAGTCATACGTGCTGAGTTGGTGTAGCAGATCTTCTTTTAATTTCTAAATTTACAAAAAAGTAAAAATCTCGATTAAATACAAAAAATCAAGTACAAAGGTCTTATCACAATATTTTGGATTCCAACAAATGAAGAAGGAATTCATCTGGTGAATGCTTGCCAATGAACACTGAACCTATACTAAAAAAACGTTACTGATTCCATCTTCGTTTTTATGAATTCTAATTCCTTACTGTCGGTCAAAAGAAGGAGAGAGGAAAGTAGAGTTTCAGGATGTATAGGAAAATCAATATACCCAAAAAATCCAAGATACTCAAAACAAATTAAAACTACTTTGGAAGTCGTATAAAATACCATAGCTCTTATAAGAGAATTCAAAAAAATGTAATATTTAGCTAGCATTAACGCTCGTATGATTCCACCTTCATTCCCGGACGATGCGGTATATCGGCGAGAGCAAGGACGTTTACAACAAATTATCGTAGCTTACTAGGCCTCAACTGATTTTAAACATTTTACTTTGTAACACTCTGCTACTTAAACACAACATCCAACGTGACAAAGACATATTAATTATTAAATGTACGAGGAATACCGTACAACTAAAAACCCTGGTTAAACCTGACCACTTGATAAGGTTCCACACTGAAAAGAGTACTTGGCATTCAATTCTTAACCCATGGTCTTGTTTTCAATCTTACAAGGAGAGATTTTAACTGTATTTTGGGATTAACAAGTTCTTTTCGTAGAAAAATACATAGAGTTTTCGTAAATAACCTTTTCAGTAAAGAAGAAATTCCTGTTTGAACTTTTGCTAGAGGAAGGGTTAAATTTAACCAGCCTTTGAACAACTGGGCCCAGATAATTAACATACCTTAATTTCTTCTATTTCCGCTTTGATGATATCAATAACAGAGATGTTCACGTTTTTTCTATGTGTAAGAGACACCTCAACTTGGGCAAGAACTTCCTTGAACTTAAATAATCCATCACTGAATGCCTTCCAATTATCAAGGGAATGTTCCAGCTCATCTTGAAGCTCGTCACATTCTTCCAAAACCCTCTGCCACTGGTTCTCAAGCTCTGTCACTTCACACTGGACGAACTCTAGTCTTTCTTCCACATTCAAAAGATCTTTGCCTTCAGTAATAACGTCTTGTATTTTCTGTCGGTGATCTTCTAAAGAATCATGGATAGCCTATTGAAAATTCAACGTTTCATATTCGTCAAGCACAACCCATCATCTAATCGACCCTTCCTGCATAAAATGATACAACAATACTTTTCCCCCTCCATAACATACTTGGCAAAATTGTTAAATATGGCATGATCTAATGTTTAACCATGTTTTCGTAAGCTAATTAGCTATGACGTCATCACGACGTCTTTAAATGCGTATTTTTTGTTTTTTAATTAAGAATTTATATTGCGCAAAGTTTATATTAAATAGAGTTTATTTATCACATTAATGATCCCAATTAACAAATTACGGTCCAGCAGTTATATATTCTCAATAATTATCTTAATAGCAACATTATGACGTCTCTTATCGTTCTTTAATTTTTACTCTATTTATGCTATCCTAACTTTACTGATTATACGAAAGTTCTGATCTATTTACGTGTAAAACTTTCAAAAGTGTCAACTATTATTAGATTCTTATTTTAAGAAATTTTGACTCATGTTTTCCTAAAAAAATAAATTAAGATAAAATATGACGAAATCAAAATGATATCGTAAGAAAAACATAAAATATGCGCTTTTCTTTTCTTCAAGATTTCGACAAAGATTTCTTAAAACTTTGATAATATGTCCAAAAGATGTTCAAAGAATAATGTATTAACGTGATTTCATAAGTTGTTTTATTGAATTATAAAAATATCAGTGTCCCTCCAAAACGTGGTTTTCATGGCAACAAACTATACAGCTAATCAACAAATATTATTTCAAAATTTTGGTAATAAAATTTTACAAAATGTCACGAAATATCAGCTTTTAACTCTAAACTGTGTCCAAGTTATTCGTCAAAATGTCATTGAAGGGCATATGAACTTTCAATCATTTGTTTTAGAGTCAACAATTAGTAGCACAATATATCGAAAATTCATTCAGTTACGAGAATCACCTTTCACTTTTGAGCACGTTCTACTGTAACACTTGTCTTAAACTACGTGCTGTTTAAAGACCACTCCCCAATGGTGTGATGGTTTGTAGCAGTTGGTAACATCTCTGCATTCCGACCACAAGGTCACAAGTTTGATCCCAGCTGTGCCTAGATTTGAATATTTATGAAACCTTTTTTGGCTAAGCTAATTATGCTTTCCATCTTTCCGGATGAGGTAAATGAGTAAGCCAAAAAATCCTATGAACACTCAAACATTGACTTGTTTTTGAGTAAACAACTATGGAGACAATATTCATTTACAATAATCACCTTTCAGTTTTGAACACGTTCTTCTTTAACACTTGTCTAAAAATAATGACTGTTTAATGATCACTGCCCTATGAGGTGATGGTTGGAGCACTTGGTAAGATCTCTGCTTCTGAAGACAAGGTTGATCCCAACTATGCCACGAATATTTCTGTAACCTTTTGTCTAAGCTAACTCAGCTTTCCATCATTTCGGGGCAGGTAAATGAGTACCAGCTTCTGCTGGGAGCTAACCTGTGATGGATTAGTGTCCCGTCCAGGGGGAATCAAAGGCTCTTATCTGCTTAATGCTATAGAAATCAGAAATAAACTCGGACTCTATAGGTCGTCTGGCTCGTAATAAATTTAGGTTTAACCCTAGTATATGTTAGGCTTACCCTCAGTGTAGTTATTTCTTTTTCTGCATCTTCAAAGCAATCGATACAATACTCCACTTCTAATCGACTGCACACTTCCTTCAAAAACATAGAATGTTCCTGAGCGGTCTTCTGGTACAAGAAACACCGGTGCATGACGGCTAGTTTATCTTTGGCCGCCGCTATGGTAGGAAGAAGGCTGTGAACTCGACTAGTAAAAGATTTAACCTGCTCTTTAATGTCTGATAGTTGCGAGTGTTCAAGAATTTCTTCAGCAGCTTTATGGATTTTCTCCAGGGACTCGAGCTTGTTGTCCAAATCTGCTGTTTGACTCTAAAAAGAAGAAACTAAAGGCTTTAATACTATTGAAAATGATCAATGCCAGATAACCAAAGCAAATTGAAAATTGTATTTTTATCAAAGTTTCTCATATTTAGTGTTATTAAATTTTCAATTTCGAATGTTGCGTTTCTAGCTTTCTGATAGGTTCACTCAATCTCCGTTATCAATTTATCAAAGATTTATTGTTATTTTCAAGTACCGATGGGTTCGAAAAGCTCATGAAGTTTAAAACAATCATTCCATGCACGCTTGTTGGACATGAGAATTGGCTATTTACCATCTTATATCCAACGCGCGCTCTTGGATTAAGTTAACTGTTAATTATCACGCAGGAACTCTCTCATTTTATTCTCTTTGTTACCATAAAATATATAGCTGTGAGTAAACGGTGGCTTTTGTAACCACTATTTTCAACGTTTTGAAAAACAAAAAAAAGATGTTTTTGAAATCAAAACCAAATTAGTTGAATGCCAATGGTGAAGTATTTGCCTTCTGCGCAAGAAATCATGCTCATAATGAATGACCTATCAGATCCTAGACTTCAATAAGTTGAATGGTAGCATTGGCTGTAGTACGCTTGCCTTCGATAGAAAATAATTCATGTCATAAATGGAATATTGGGTAGTTGTTTCTAGAGAAACGGTTCATGAGAAAGGGTACATTTTACACCGTATAGCTTAAACTAACGTTACGAAACGTTTCAGGGTTTACACTGAAAATGAGAAGTGAAATTCCATGACTTTTCCACGACTTTTTCATGACCAAATGCCATTTTCCATGACTCAGAAATATCACGAAATCAAAGAATCCACTCCAAAAAAAAACAGGATCCTCGCACTTTAATTTAACTTTAAATGCCAATTACATCTTCTGGACACTGAAAGTTAGTGTAACGTTCTTGAATTTAGAGTAAAACATTAAATTTGTTAATGTAATGTAATTTCATCATTTCATCTCAGCACAGTTGCGCTCAATTATATTAAAGTGCTACTGCGATCAAAATTTTTCGTCCCCGTTTTTTACATAAATTGCAAGTTAAGGTAATAAATAAAACACCTTCCAAACCTTTCTGTGATTTA
>JAOTRI020113197.1:0-12816 GCA_028564885.2 Zoanthus sanctaehelenae | reverse complement strand
CATGGGCTATTGCCACGTAGTCCATGCGGTCTCATGGGCTATTGCCACGTAGTCCATGCGGTCTCATGGGCTATTGCCACGTAGTCCATGCGGTCTCATGGGCTATTGCTTCGTAGTCCATGTGGTCTCGCGGTCTAATTGTTAATTAGCAGTCCTCTGATCAACCACTTATAATTGTAGTTTTCAGGTCGAATGGTCAAATGTTCGTGAAATTTAAAATACCCGAAAACATTTCTAAGCGCTCTTTTAAATTAAACTTGATGTCACTTTGAAACCAAGAGCGACATGACATAATGATCATTCGAATTGGTCAGTTCTTATTCTCCAAGATTTGTCTTGAGACAGCTGCTCATTATGAGGTCCAAGCAACACAACGGCGTTTGTGGAGAGAGTGGTGCTTGAAAGATACCTAAAGAGAATAAAACAAAACAATGATTGGTGCGTAGAAAGAAAACGGCTTAAAAATCGTAATTAGGCATGATAGAATAGATAAAAGGTTATATTTAATCCTTTCAGTCCCAGTCGGTTATCAACACCCAACTTCTCCTAACATAACACTTACGAAATAAAACATATGGCAATGAGAAACTGAGAGATGATCACGCAAAGCAAACTACAAAAGATTAACAGTAAAATTCTCTCAAATTTGTTTAATAGGAAGTATACGAACAAGTTGGGAGAATTTAATAATAAAACTGGGATTGAAAGGATTAGGGAGGGCGTTTTTTCTCATTTCTATATTCATTTTTGCGCAGCGTCTATTAGTGGGAGGTGTGTAATCCAGGCAGGGTGTATAAGTATAGGAAATACCACCTTTGTTCTCGAAGAATAAATGACTAGACGCGTACACACGCGTTTACTCGGGCTACCTAATGTTTGGATTCATAATGATGGGTCTAAAGTTTATTTATCAGTGCTAAGTTTTAAACTTGTATCACAAAATGAATGATTCCGCCTAAAAATTGCCGTTAGCTCCTCTGCCAACAGTGACAACCTCAGAAACGCGAGCTATAATTAAAGGTCTAAAAACAAAGTAATTGACAAGAATATGAAGATAGCTGACTCAAACAATCGCCATGTCCATCATTAATTTGTGTATACTTTGACCGTCGGAGCGAGAAGTTCATTGGTAGAAATCTTTTAGAAAAGCTGAAAAAACTGTTTGAAACTCTTCTAAGTCTCAACAAAGCTTGGTTCGAAAGCCTTTTGGAGTATTGATCAAAAGTGCAAAGCTAAACACAATGACTTCTGGGTAATTTTCCCAAACGCAACATGATAGAAAGATATATTGACGAAAGGGTAAACCTTGACTCGGTCTACCACAGGTAGCCCGAGTAAAAAATATCTCGCGTATTTTGATGAAAGTGAATTAATACCACGAGTGCGAAGCAAGAATCATCAAATACGCGCGGTATTTTTCGTTAATTTTTCGAGAACAAAGGTCACTGGCATTTCCTTTTCGCATCATATCTACATAAAATACTTGATTCCTTACAATGAAAGTCATTTCCTCAATGACTTCAACAAAAGTCAAGTCTTGTACAAAATGTACACACGCCGCAAAGACCTCTGGGAAAGATCCATGCACGCGTGGTATTAACTAATTGCATGAATTAAGAAAAGATTCCATGCTCGTCGGCCAATCAGAATAGAGTATTTTATGTAGGTATGGTTTTTTGGTAGTTCTGGGTCTCCCGGAGTTTCTTTCTTTGATACCACCCGCACAGTAATCATGCTCAGAAAACAACCGCTGACACCACAAAATAAGACGCCGATCAAAGTTTGTCCATTTGTTACAAAATATCAAGTTTTCCGGAACTGCTAGGCTGTTTTACTATGCCTAAATTTTCAATCGATGAAAAAAGTCAATTTTAGAGTTCAGTTCTTTAAACAACTGTTTTTACTCTTTCTGAATCATTAAAAATCATGTAGTAATCTAGGGGATTTATAAGCAATTATATAAAATAACTGCGATTCTTCGCCGGAAAATCGTAATTATATAGCCAGTTAATTACTAGAAAACACATTCCACATTAGCAGATAGGCGCACCATAATATTTTTACACGCGTCATTTCTGAGCCAGTGATTCTATAAACTAATTGCGATTCTGAGCCGCTGATTCTATATTATATTGCCGGCTAGTTGGGAGAAAATATATTCTATATTGGCGGAGTTGCGAAGCCACGGAGCCAATATGAGAAATATATTTTCTCTGAACGCAGGCAATATAATGTGGAATCACCGGCTCAGAATCGCAACTAGTTTTGTATCGCGATTTTTTCAACTTTTTCACGCGCGTTAATTCTGAGCCAACGATTCCACATTATATCACGTCTCTCTCCCAGATGAAAATGTTAACTGTATGTCGATACTACATGTCACGTCTCTCCCCCTGACCAAAAGTTATCTGTATGGGATGTATACAGACAGTTAAATATGCAGTACGGCTGGATATTTTACAAGTCAAAACATACCGGACGAGTAAAAATATCAGCCATAATACATACTAAACTGTCCAAGAAGTGATTTAATATCAAATTTTTTATTCGAGAAAAAATTAAAATATAATACCGCGACACACGCGGTAAAACAAATTTTCGAGAGTACGAACATCGCTCAAAATGTACTATACGGCGAGATATTTTTATTCGCCCCAGAACCTCTCATGGAATTATTTCTAAGTTTATTCGTGCAGCGGGATATTGAAGTAAAATATTTTCCCAAAATATTACTATCACTATGCCTGTGTTCTAAAGATTAGTGCTAAACATTTGCTTATTTATTCTCTGTTTACCCTTTTTATATCTGTTTACTTAACCTACAGAGATGTATCCCGTTTTCCTACAATGTGAACCAAGTATTACTGCTATATATGATACTCAAGCTGAGGAACAAATCGATCTCGTTCCGGTCCTTTTTAGTATTAGAAACACATACAGGGACCGTAAACCTGATAGTAAATATATACCGAGTGTGCCAGAGGTTCTAAGTGGTTAACAAAAAAACCCCAAAAATTTTATACGGATCTGAAAAGAACAAGCCTGGTTCGTTTTAAATACTTCTCCTATGATGCAACTGAATTTGGCTAAAAATTTATGGGTCATGTAAGAAGTCTTTGAGAACACATTTATCACCTTGAAAACTGCATTTACAGATGACCCAAAAGTTTTTAACCAACTTTTCCTAGTTTTACAGAAAAATACTATTTATCGTTGATCATTCGCTACTCTTTGTCAACAATCAGCGATTGAATCTCATTTTCTGTGTTTGAATGGAGGGTAAATTCCCCCCTTCCCACGCGCTTTCAACAAGAAAGAATTGTTTTGAAAAATTTTAATTTAGATGTGTAAAATTCCATACGGGACTGAATATGTCAATTTAAAACAACGAAGGGTGTTGTATCACAGGAGTACAAAAGCAGCTACCATGCGACTTAGGTACTTGATATAAGTGTTACCTTTGCGCCACCATCACGAGATCATCTCTCGTGACCTTAAAAAGCCCATCCCGGTGTGTCTGTCTCATCTCATCAGTTATTCGTTGTGAGAAGTACGCCATGCCACGATTACTCGGCGATATTGGTTTATCGACCTGAGGAAAGATTCAAACTACAGGTAATCAGAGGTTAAAAGTGAGTTTCAGAGCAACAACAACAAAACTTTATTAATTAACAAATAATTTACAAAAGTATTGCACGCAGCTAGCACTGAAGACTATTCGAGGCGGGACAATGCATACGGATATAAGAAATTTTTAAGGCTACGGCTATTAACTAAGAAACATTACAGTTTTTAATAGATGAGGACTAAATGACAGACTACAAAAGAAAAAAAAACTAACAAAAGACTAATAAGGAAGTTTTTATTTTTCAGTATAAGTGTGGCTAGTTTTACCTTTTTAATTAAGGTGGAGGTATCAATACATTCATTTTCTGAATGCAGAATGCTGACAGTTGCTTTGAACTTATTCTTAGGGAGTTTTCGTATGTTACAAGGTATCTCATTCCACAGTTTTGCCCCAAAGCGGGATAAAGACAGTTTATATAATTCTAGGTTGGAGCCGTTAACATAAAGATTGCTCTTGTATTGTAGTAGTGGTAGTTACTTATTTTTTGAAACATATTTAAAATCCCAGAAGACATTATATTGTTCTTGACATCATGTATAAGATTTGATATAGTCTGATAATATAAGAAGTTTAAGGGGAGAATGTTGGCGTCAATGAAAAGCGGTATTGCATGATCGCGTCTATTCGAGAAATATATTATCCGAAGAGCTCTTTTTTGTAGCAACTGAATTTTATTATGATGCGTCTTTGCTGAGCACTTGGCCCCAAGCAGAAAGTCCATATATAATATACGGATAGATAAGTGATTGATAAATGTTTAAATGAATTGTTGGGGTACAAAGTGACGCAATTTCGCAAGTAAGCCAACCGTTTTGCTGATTTTTAAAGAGACAGTGTCAATATGATGCTTCCAGGTAAGGTTTTTATCAATCCAAACGCCAAGATATTTAATATATTCCTTGGATTCAAGAGTAGCATACTCATTTTTCTCGTTATCAAATAAACATATTTTAGTTTTATAATTAGTTTAAGATTAAAAAGGAGGATTTACTAATATTAAGAGTGAACTTGTTAGATGTCATTCAGTCGTACAAATTACACATTTAAGAATTGACTACTGTTTCGATAACTTTCAATCTTTTTTCAGCAAAAAGAATATTGGTTTCATCAGCGAAAAGATACAATTTAAGTTTAGTAGAGCACTGATGGATATCATTAACACAGAGCAAAAAAAGAAGAGGACCTAAAACAGAACCTTGAGGAACTCCAAAGCTGGTTGAGGCTTTATTTGATATGTGGTCAGCAATCTGAGTAGTTTGGGTGCGATATTAAGATATGAAGAAAACCATTGATTGATTAATCCACGAAAACCGTAGAAGTTAAGCTTATCTAATAGAATTTTGTGGTCAACGGTATTGAATGCTTTTTTAAGATCGATAAACACACCACAAGAATATAGACCCTGATTCATATTCGCCTGGATAGTATTAACAATGTCTAATACGGCGTGTTGAGTAGAATGTCCTTTGCGAAAGCTGTACTGGGACGAGTAAATTAAATTGTGTTTCTCAATATAATTCATCATTCTGATATACATGAGTTTTTCAAATATTCTGTTGAAGTTTGATAAGATATAGGTCTATAATTATTTGCGTCAGTCTTATCACCGGATTTAAACGATGTAATAACGTTACTCAGAATCTATCTTGGGAATAACACGGACAAGAAACGTTACATTTGTTCAATTTATTGACGTGAAGTATATACTGTCAGAAATACCGCCATATATAGCTATGCAACTCCAAAGTAATAATCTTCAAACAAAATATTAAAATCAAAACCAGGCTGCACCACAGTCGAGTAAAGATAGTTATCCAAATGTTTACAACTTAAAATACTCAAAACAGTTGCATGGGAGAAGAATCGTTAACAAGCCTCACATTCGCTGAAAAATCTTCATTAGATTATAGGAATGTTCAATGTTTAGCTTATCGCTCTCTTATTTTCAGAAAAAGTATATTTTACAGCGGTTCAGTTTCGGGATGGTTGGTAGAATCAGGATCTCAGACGTAAGCAACAGAGAATTTGTAATCGATTTCCGTTCGTCTCAAGCTCGACAGGCGCATTCATGCACTCGCTAAATGTTTTTTTAAAGAATGCTTTCATTTGGCTACCAATAAAAGATGTTCAATATATATCAAGAGATATTTCGGTGTTCGGTTTATGATTTTTGCAAACTAGCACATGTGGTTGATCACACGTACAGTATACTAATCAATGAACAACAGTCAAGATACAACAGCTCCCAGACACAGTATCTTACTCCACAAACCTTACCACAGGATACCTTTGGCTCCAATATCATTTAGTAGAAACTGTAGCACATATGCTAATGAAGCGGAGGATGTAAAGAAATAACCGCCTGTATATAATGGGACGGTGAGACCAATAATACATTCACAATAGTTCAGCAATCCAAACACACCATAAAAATCATGCTGAAAACACACTAGAAATCACCTTTCTCTAATACGGTGACGAAAGAGACAAACAAAATATACAGGCTATCAGAAATCTCTATCACAGAAATTAGCAAAGAAAATTCAGACTTACCATCAAAATCAGGCTGTACAACGCTAGAACCATCGCCTTTTTCTAACACACTAACAGTGAGATCGGCTTCAATTCCTCCGCTCTTGTTTGTCATACAGGTATACATTGTATTGCCTAACAACCACAAACGTTTCTTGATTAGATAAGGTGCAACGCGAATGAAAATACTTTAGACTCAAAAAAGAAATTTAACATAAGAGCCACGTCTAACGTGTTACATAAAGGAAGAGACGTCGTTCAAATTATCAGGTTACGTAATGAAACTCCGTATGGAGTTGTATTGCTGACTGCTGACCGCTACGGTATGTAACAGATCTACATTGAATTATCGTTTGTGGAATATTTACACAAAGAGTAACAAAAGTTTTAAAATTTTCTCTTTTAAAAAAATTCTTTAAGTAATACAAATGATGTAAAAAATAGCTTGCGTGTTCATTTGAAAACTTGAAGACAACTCATAATTCGATTGGTATTAATATTATCTATAACACCGATAGATTGTGCCTAAGCGCCCTCTGAATGGTCAAAAACTTATGTTTTATTTCATCATTAGTGCACAACTTTCAATGACTTTATCGGCGAAACAGAGCACGCGTGATATTGGGAGAGACACGAGAACGTTGTAAAATCAAAAGCCGCAGGTGATTATGATATAGCAATACAAGCAAGCGAAAACAATGGCTTTATCGGTGTAATAAAGCATAGATTTGAATCAATCAGAGCGCGCAGTTATATTATAGCTATATTATAATAAAGAATAAAGTATTTAAAGTCTAAGTTGTGTATTAGACTGTAGATATATTTCCCGTCGTGTATTATTACAGTTCAATCCACCGTTTAGTTTTAAGGTAAGCAGAAACTTTCGTTCAATTTAAAAAAAACCGTAGTCCAGATGAGTCAAAATTAGTCATGTAATTTCGGTTGATCTGTCACAAACATATTAGTAAGCATAACCTGCGGTTAGATAATGTTAGTTAACCTAAATTTATTACTTTAAGCATTATCTTGAAAATGACACACCTCAGTAGAACATTAAAAGATCCGCATCAGAGTACACGCCACGCGAAAAAGAAACATTGTTGTAATTTTTCTAAGATGCTAACTTGCTGTGCATGTCAAAATTAAACGTACCAGGTTTCTTCTGCATGTTGTTAGTGAAAATCCAATCTGCAGCTTTCTGTGCATCTGTACCAGTCAGATAAAACTTTCCAAAGTATGACATGTTAAATACAGCAACCCCTTGTCTACAAGCTCGACATTCTTTACCAATCTGTAAATTGCACACGTTTTTTAGCTAACCATTAATTATATCTAATCAGTCATTCTACATTTTTTAGCTGCGTATGTATGGCTAGACGGGCAACTAAAGTATAACGTGTGCAGCTATTATAGCCACGTCTACACGTGAAATTTTATGTGACAAGTTTTATTTGAGAATTTTTATTTTCTAAGAAAAGCCCGTCTACATGAGCAATTTTTATGTGAAAAGTTTTATATATTTGACAGTTAATGCCCAAACTACACGACCATTTTTTATTTGAAAGCAAAAGATTTAAGACTGGAATCTACGAATGACATCAAAAAAATTGCGAGTTTTATGTGTTGTCTCATGTACACTGACAACTTTTAGTAGGTGACAATTTTTGCTTGCCACATAAAAACTAACAGGCCAGTATATCAGCAAATTTAATTGTCAAATAAAAATTGGTCAGTTTTGTTCATCTACACGAGCAAATAAAAGTTGTCAGATAAAAATTGCTCGTGTAGATGGGACTTAAGCCTTGGCCGGAAAAACAAGCAAAGTTACTCAGGTCAACCCAGGGTGCTAAAAACGTCGGCTGCGATTAGGATCACCTCACCTAAGGTGAGTTAATATATAGTAGTTATGCAATGGTTTCGGGTGGGATACCGTGGAATATGCCACGCGTCATATGTATTTTTGTCGTTGCTGTTATTGTTATTCATGGAGATACAGTTTTAACGCCATTTAGAAAGTCGCTCGCAAGTAATGGCGGAAAGCCGGGTGAGATACTACCCGCTGGATACCGCAGAATACGCAACGGTTTTGCAGGCCTCCGACTGGCTGTATTTTTAAGGCATGGGATATATGGCGAAGAAGGTGGATTTAAGACTTCAAACGTCTATCTAGATTAAATGAAGCAGATATCGATGGAAATATCAACTTTTGAAACATACTATTCGTAGAACTTCGTTTGGATCTTATTTAGTACACAAAAAAATGGACGCGACACGAAACGTTTTAATTGATATTGTTTTAAAAGAACAAAGAACGATAAACAATTTAATACTCTTATGGTAGAAGCAGGTCATATCACGTACAAACACGCGTAGGCTTTCACTACTGTGAAATGCCATTAGTTTGACAAATCCATATAGTATCATGATACACTTTTATCAGTTGGAGTGGTGGGTGCAGTTCATAAAATATTTACCATCCAACCACAAGTTCCCCACTGGGTCGATCCTAATTTTGCCGAGATTCGAGTATTTGTGTGTCCTTTTTTCCGCCTAAGCTAAATCAGCTTTTCATCCTTCCGAGGTAGGTAAATGAGTACCAGCGTTCGCTTGAGATGGATTAGTGTCCCGTCCAGGGGGGAGTCAAAGACTCTCATCCGCTCAACACTACAGAAACCGAAGATAAGCACCGGCTCCATGGGCCACTAGGCTCGTAAAGAGTTTATCATTGCTTTTGCCACTTACGATATCATGGTGCGTTGGAAAGTGGAATGAATACTCTTGATCCAACAGATTTCTGTATACATAACTCTCGTGCTTTGTTTTCCCATACGAACCATAGTAATCGTATTCTAAAATCTGCAAAAAGAGATTGTCATAATGGTTGATAGTAACCAAACACTCATGGCACTTTAGAAAGTACTATGTGTTGGTTTGTTGCTTCATATGGTAAAATGCATCGCCGAACTAAGACACTATGAGCATTGAATTCCATAATTATAAGTTTGTGGCGAGCAATAATTTCAGTTCTATTCAAATCATGTTAAACGTCTTTTTACAGTTGAAAACTTGGGTATTAAAATACACAAAGTGATATATGTATAGACGACAAGCCATTAAGAGCGTGTTTGGCGAGGAAATCGTACTCTTATTTCGATATGCTATCAGGTTTTGCTTTTCAAGACACGCAACAGTTTCTCTTAATATGTAAACTACCATACAGTTGTCTTGACTAGTAATAACAGCTAGTAAAAATATGAAAAAATATGCACATACATTTTAGATGAAAACAACCAGCTATGTTTACTATCCTCTTTAACGTCGACAAAACTGCCGCATAATCTCTGGTCTAACAAAAACTGCTAAAAACATTAAAGTCAGTTGAGAGAAATACTTGATATTTTAAAAAAGATAAAGGTTACAAACTTATGCGATCAAATATATTCCGTTTTAGTGCTACATAACCAACATTTCATGAAGCCACACGGTGAAAGGTATTGTGATTGGTGAGATTGGAAAACACGTAAAAGGCAGACAAATTAAGGGATCTATAAACCACGGCAACAGATGATGATGATGATGATGATGTTGATGATGATGATGATGATGATGATGATGATGATGATGATGATGATGATGATGATGATGATGATGATGATGATGATGGTTTAATAACATTAAACTATAAAACTAAGTCACTATAAATTTACAAATCTGTAGCTATATATAAATAATATAAGAGTTATTACAAACATATTAAAAATCTATATGGAGCAAGAATACATAAAATACAAACTGAAAGATGACATAAAAGTTTTGAGCACTTTATCAGACAATCTGTCATTGGCTTTAACCTTAAAATATGATTTACATCTAGCGAAAAATTCTTGAGGCGTTCCTGACAATCTGACAGTGCAAGGAAGACTGTTAAAAACGTTTGAAGCACTGTGTTTAAGTGTTTAGAATAAAGTTAGAACAAAGCTTAAAATCTTTGCTAGATCGCAGGTTTTTCGTAGGCACATATTGCTTAATTTTCATATGTTCTGGCCAGATTCTATTATTGGGTGGATTGAATGCAAGCTTAGCCATGTGATGTAATGTACTTAATGTAAATAACGAACCACTTACTTTCGGCTGGGAGTTTAAGTCGAACCATCCAGGTCTTTCCCAGCCATGGCGCTCTTGGTATACACATCCGGCATTCATCAACACCTAAGAAGGTTAATATTTAACATCAATAATAGAATAACTGAAAAAACAAGAACCAGCTTTCCTTCATGAGACTCCTATTTATCTAAGTATATTTAGTCTAACTCTCAACACGTCAGTTTTATCAGTTTATACAGGGAAAAGCAAAGCAAAAATATTTAACGTTGTTCGAAAGTTGCTCAGTCTTTTATTTTGCAGAGAATTTTTTCCCTTGTAATTAAGTTGGCATGTTGGTCGATTGAATACAAGTTATACGGGATTGCAATGTCTTGTGTAAAACAGCCACACAAAGTAATGAGGTTCTAAGCGAGAACAAAGATAGATAAAGAACTATACCAGGCCTCTTTCCATAAAATTCCTCGTATGATACTAAGTTACAATAAAACTCAAGCTTTTCTGCATAATGAAGGCATTCTAATCATAAGAGGTCCCGTTTTCTATACACTCTTGGACAGGCGTGATTGAAGCATTTGAAACGATCTGTTCCATTCCACAGAGTTTCCAGACCGATAACCCGGACTGCCGAAATTCAAAGATCTGTGCCACATCATTTTCCACCTATAAACAATTGGCCATTAGAAAACAGAAAGTTACTTTAAATTTCATTCTTACCTCGTGAAATGGATCACACCTAATGTTTCTACCCGCAAGTGGTTCGTCATGTGGGAAAACCATGGAATAATTTTTGGCGTATGCCTCGTGGCTTCTTTCTCGCAGCCATTTGTTGTTGGGTATGACTGAATTGTGAAAACGTCTAAAGCGAATAATAACGGATCTTTAACTTTAATTCATTTTATATAACTACGAAAAAGAACAAAAGACAGCTCTAAAAATAAGATATTCTTCATAAACTCACTTTATATCATATTCGCACATATCCAGTTCGGATGGTCATTAACAATTCACATAGTTATCATTAATTATTATTTATTAACCTACCTAATGTCATATCTGTACATATCTGGTTAGGGACATCCATGAACAATCTGCATTGTACATTGTTCTCATTAACTTACCTAATGTCATATCCGTACGTATCTAGTTCTGGATGGCCATAAACAATCTTCATGCTAGCATTAATTTACCTAATGTCATATCCGTACATATCCAATTCGGGGTGTCCATGAACAATCTACATTGTACATTGTAATCATTAATTTACCTAATATCATATCCGTACATATCCAGTTCGGGATGTCCATGAACAATCCACTGTGCCAGCTGCTGACCACAGCCGCCGGCCATCATGATCCCTGCTGAGTTAAATCCGCAACCGTGATAGAAGCCTCGTAGTTCTGGATCCTCTCCCAGTAGGGGTTTGTGATCTGGAGTAAAAGATTCGGGGCCACAAACTGTGGACTTTACTCCTGTTTCAGCGATTACTGGCACTCTGTTACAGGCACCCTCAATGTGGGCGCTGAACACATCCCAGTCAAGGTCAAACAATGAGAATGCGAAATCTTTTTTTACCTATGAAAAGAAACGTATTTCAAAAATTCATAATCTTAAAAGTAATCCCTAATTAAGAAATAAACAATGCGGTCAAACATTCACTCATAGCAAGTAACAGAAGTAAAGTTTCAATGTTTAATTTAAAATCTAAAGTCGCCAGTTTCAGAAATCAGGAGCGAAAGAAAGAGTTTAATGTCGTCTTATAAGAATTGGAAGAGTTACAATTTACTTAGCCTTAACACATAAATTGAAAAAAAAAATCACATGCTAATCAAAAAACACTGAGGCGGGTCTAGAACCTTAATGTTGATGTCAAAAAAGCCGTTAAATGGAAAATTAGAAAATATAACGCCAACTAAGATGCTTAGTAACAAAACTGGTTCTCTTCGCGAAAGGGTATGATCTGTTCCTACTTCAACGAAGGCGCTAGTTTCCTTTTGTAGATTATGCTACAATGATTTGTAAAATATTCGATAAATATTTAGACAAAAGCAAAGAACTCAATGTGGCTTTGGAAATTTCTTTTTCACGACCTCAAAAGCGCACTACCACATTTCATCACTGAATCATATTTTCGAACATAAAGTTTTAGATTCGACAATCACGCGGCTCATTAAAATCACAAAACGAGTGGAACCAATCAAAATTGAGCACATATATAACCGATTCATGAGGCGCAAGAAAGCATATAACAAAATCCAGCACTGAATGGTAGACACTTTTGATTAATACTTCACTGAAATTGAAAACGACCTACACGTGCCGGCTAGCTTTCAGCTTCTTGTCAATATTTTATGACAAATGAAGGAAACATTAATTTTAATACAAATAGATATCTGAACAGACATAATAATAATAATAATAATAATAATAAATCTTTATTATTATTATTATTATTATTATTATTATTATTATTATACTATAGAATAAATTTTTTTACAGCTTTTAAAAACTATCAAAATAGAATAAAACTATATACACAATAATATAACAATATT
>JAOTRI020113187.1:0-2500 GCA_028564885.2 Zoanthus sanctaehelenae | reverse complement strand
GGATGCAAAGTTAACTCAACATTTTGTGTTGTCTCTACTCGGTATTTTTTGTAGTGTACATTAAGAGAAAGAATAGTTGCATATGAAGCACATTACAGAATTTCTAGTGCCCCACATAAACACATCTTTGGATTGTTACTTGGCAACAAGTGGTGTTTGGCGAACTGATATAGAAACTTTTGCTCATCATCACTATTTTCTACTGACATATTTATTCCAGCTTTGGACATAACTATGGTTGGCAAAAGTTTTCAAGAACTATGCTGGATGGCAAGGAGCATGAAAATAGCTGTTTAATATACTTGAATCACACAGATGAAATTCATTATGATGTAGTACTTGATTTTTCTGTAAATAAAGTAAATCAGCAGCTTCTCAGTGAGCCCTCTTCCTTGCAAAAATGCAACTATTTTTATAAACCAAAATATCCAAAGGAGTGTTGTTCATTCAAAACAGATAGCAATAAAAGAAAAAAATGATTCTCAAACATTTTCAAAACAAAACAAAACTGAATATTTTTCTCAAAAGAAAATAAGTAAGCATCCTTTTAGTAGAAGCTTGGCAAAAAAACCTACGGATGAACATATAAGTTTTAAAACACCAAAGATACTAGAACAAACTAAAGAACGGTTGAATATATCAGCTATTTCTGAAAAGCAAATGTGACAAGGTTTTTAAGTTCTTGCCTTTTGATGAAAACTCACAAACAAAATTGTGTTCAGCTCTGGAGCTTCCATTGGTAATTAAGCATATTAAAAAGCCAATTAAACAACTTGGACCACCTTCGTAGTTATTTTACATATCAGCAGATGGAAATGGCCTTTTCAGAGCATTTTCGTACATTATAACTGGTAGACAAAACTACCATGCAACATTGAGACAACGAATAGTAGATCATATGAGACTCATTAACGAACTGCTAGTGCCACACTTCAACACATCTTTAGATTGTTACTTGGATAAAACTAAAATGACAAAAAGTGGTGTTTGGGGAACTGATATAGAGATTTTTGCTGCTTCATCACTATTTTCGACTGATATATTTGTTTATACCAAATTTGGAAAGGGCTATGGTTGGCAAAACTTTTCTAGAACAATATTAGATGGCAAGGAACCTGAAAATAGCTGTTCGATATACCTGAATCACACAAATGAAATTCATTATGATGTAGTACTTGATGTTTCTGTACATAACAAAATTCCACAATCTGATAAATATGAAAAGTACTCCAAAAAAAAGTTCAAACGTTTGCAAAGATGATCAAAAAGTCTGTAACTAAATCTACATTGAACCAGAGGGAACAATTTGAAAAAATATCAAATAAAGTTATTAATTTGGGAAAACAAAAAATTGTGATAAACAAAATAAAAATTCAGCGAGAAATGAACACTGACAAGCAGAAACAATTGCAAATGAACTTTTTTTGATAAAATTGGAACTAAAAAATATGGTAAAATTTCACAAGTCACTCAGATATACTATTTTCCACTGTAACATCTGTTTTGAGGCTTGGCCACAAAAATCAAAAAAGAAACGAAAAATGTCTAACTTTGTTTGTTCGGACTGTTTGCGAGACAACCAGCATCCAAAGAAGTTATCAAAAGAGAATTTTATGTTGCCTTCTTCCGTTCCTGCAGAATTGCAAGGCCTTACAGAAATAGAAGAAATGCTAATAGCTAAAGCTTTTCCATTAATGAGAGTATATACGAAACCTTGTGGTCAATAAGGATACTCTGGTCATTGCATCAATTTGCCTCAAATTGTTACTCAGTAAGCTAATTCACTACCTCATTATCCTAAAGATGTCCCGTTTATTATTGTTAGCATGAAAGGAACAGGCAACACTAGCAAAGAAGTCATTGTCAGAAAACAAAAGGTTGAAAAAGCATTGCACTGGCTTAGTCTACATAATCCTCTATACAAAGATATTAAAATAAATCAAGATGCCGTGAAATTGTTGCCTCAAAATGGTATTCCAAACAATATTTCAACACTTGAAATGAAAACAGAAGATTTTAATGAAAACGGTGACCTGAGTATGCCAGAAAACGATTCAGACACTGATTCAGATTTTGATTCTAATGTAGTTTACAACAAAGTCACAGAAACTAGTAGTTTAATTTCTTCTGAACAGAATCAAAAACATGAAAATGAGGCAATTAAGGATACACTGGCTGCAAAAACTATCAGTTGGCCAAGTATTAAAAAAGATCCACTCAATGAATATGTAACACCATTCTTAACTACAATGGCATTCCAAACATTATTTCCAGATGGAAAAGCTGATCCAACCAATCCTTATCTAAATAGAGATGTTAATTTTTCCAGTAGAGTTAAGCACCTTTTAAAATTTGGAGAGCTGGTAAATGGTGTTATCGATTTGCCAAACATCCTCGCTTTTCCTATTGAGCATTAAATATAATTACTCGGGCTACCTGTGGTAGGCCGAGTCTAGGTTTACGTTTCCAGTCTATCAATCTATCTATCGACGATGTCGAA
>JAOTRI020113176.1:0-12818 GCA_028564885.2 Zoanthus sanctaehelenae | reverse complement strand
ACCGAAGATGTGGGGTTCGAATCCCGCCAAGGGCTTATATATGATATTTTTCTCTTATTTCTTTCTATATATATCTAATTTAGGGTTAGTTGCGAGAAATGAACGAGAAATGTAAATAATGAACTGACGAGGCGAACACAAGTCCATTATATAAAATTAATAATCAATGGATTCTAATTCCATTTGTCACATTACGTACTTTAGCGCCTACATAATTCTGATCAATGATCTCATAACTGTAAAAATATCTGCAAAAAACATTGTTTTGAATCTTGGTGTTCTTATTAGTAGTCAGAAAACTCTTTCTTGAAAGTATTACAAAGTTTTAGTGGGATATCGAAAATCAAAAAACAGAAAACAGAAAAAAAACGTTTAACTTTACATATTAAATGAGGTATCATATTCTGTTTCAGAGAATCGATTAAAAGGTATAACAGTGGCTAGCGCAACAACATAGCATATACAAATGTTCCTTTTCAACATACAACTAACTGCTACTGAAATTAAAAATAACCTATAAATCAAAACCACTTTTTGTTAAATTTGAATTTTTCGTATCTCTACATATGAAAATGTTTAAATCAAATTGGCCAACTACTTTGAACGTTAACTCCTATCATAGCAAACGATACTTTCTCTGTATATAGGATGATATTACAATAGTCTGTATATAGGATGATATTGATTTTTGAACGATTTAGTGCAAGGTGCATCAAAAACACTGAAAGATGAATTATTCTCTGTATTTGATCTTGTAATGAATCAATTCACTTACACCAAATATGAAATCCAAAATGTTTTTCAGTATTATAATGTAAAATCCATGTAACAAGAGCTCGTTATATTATTATCATGTTATATCAAATGGACCCACCGCTTGCATATTGTAACGAGGAAAGCATTTTTCCAAAGCATAATGGTGGTTTATTGTTTTATTATAAATATTTTTGTTATGACTTATGTACTCACAATGGTGGTCCAACATACATCTACAAGCAAAATTTTTTTTCCATTAAGACTGATAATTGTGATATTAAATCTTTTTTTGAAAATTTAAACTTTTCCCAGTTAGGAGAAAGCAAAAGTGAATCGCACACTTTCCTTGTTTATTGTCAATCTTTTTTAAAAGTCTTGGCTTACTTGCATTTTTGTTATTTATATTGATGTTTATTATAGAGACAAGAACGTTTTACTGGAAAATATGAAACTCGCAAAATTCACAAAACCTACATTAGGGACCCGAGTGGTTTTCTTTCCATAATCTCACACATCGTGAGTTTATCGATGACGTAATGTCGGTAATTTCCCTCCGAAAAACACTCGTGTCTATATATAAAAAAACTTCACACGGCCGCTTGAAGATCTGAATTTTATTTTCTCGTGGCAAAAACAATATTTCACTCACTCGCTGCGCTCGTTCGTAAAATATTGTTTTGCCACTCGAAAATAAAATTCATATCTTCGTGCCATTGTGCAATATCCTCTATATATTTCATATACTTAACGACCAGTGTATTCAATTTAAATGCTGGTGACATGTGTTGTAAAATTTAGTTTAGGTGTTATGACTTCATACATTGGAGCAAGCAGCTGATCAGTCTGTTTCTGTTTCTCGGCAACAAACTCATAACACATAAGACTTTGTAATGCGTGGGCGCTATTCGTCATTTTCTACTTTCACAAAAAGTTTGATAAAAATGTTTCGTATATTTTGAGGGGCAGCATTTTCACTTAAACATAAACCATAGGTACCACCAGAGAAGGAAGAAAAATGTATGCAACTAGATATCTGAGGAAAGGAGTGTGGTTTTGTATTGAAGCAATTAATTTGCTGAAGCAAGAAGGAAAAAAAACTAAAAGGCGTTTGATTACTTTTAGTCACAGCAAACGCGAGCTTCCTAAGAGACATTATTGCTACAAACAAAAGAGCGAGCGCCTCTTAAAAGATGGTATTGTGTGGGTACAAGTGTTTCCTAAACTAAGAAGGAAATGGATAAGAAAATACGCCATACTTTCTGAAGAAAGGCTTTCCTATCTCAGTAGAGAGAAACCTGCAGAGGAAGCAACAAGGACACCTGTATGCCATATGATTAGGATTTCAGACTTGATTTCTGTTAAGATTCCAAGAGAAAACCATTTCATATTTGAAAACTGGAATTCAAATACTTTGTACATAAAAGTTGGGAAAAAAAAGAATAAAATCAAGATTTTGCTGAAATGCGGGACAGAAGAAGAGAGAGATCTTTGGATGGCTGCTTTACTTAAGGCAAAGTCGATCAGATTAATGAAAGATTATCTATTGGAAGCAACAAGATTTCAATAAAAAAACCTCTGAGTCTTAAACTTTCGAAACCACAAGAAAAAAAGAATCGGGTAATTTTCAAACTCTTTCTTTAGTTGGAAACAAGTGTCCATTTCTGAATCGCTAACCATATATACAAATATATAAAACCGCCTTTTTTCTGATAAGGTGGATAACAAGAATGATGGACACAAAGTGAAAGATTTAAAACCATTAAAAATACTAAAAGAGCGCTTGGTTGTGCAAACAGTTTCATTTAGTAACTTCTATATATCTTTGTCGACGATCGAGTTATTTACATAAAAACTGACGCGATCAAACTGTGACTGTCATAGAATATTTATGATTGTCAAACATGAATAGCTGAAATGAATCAATTTGCGGGAGTTCTCTATAGACTATATTCATGTCAACGTGTCATTTACTGTTAGTTTGGGCTTCGTTGTTTGAACTTTGTTAAAAAAGTAAGCCAAAGTATTAACAAAAAGTTTTGATAATTCTAAAAATATTTTTAAAAAGAAAAAAATGATGAAAAGTTTATAATTTATTTTTCTTTCTTAAGTTAATACGTCAATGACAAAACGAAAATGAGTATTAAAAGAAATAAATAGAAACATTATAGTTCAGAATCAGAAACATTTTTTGTTTCATTTTTTAATTTCTTAATACTTATTCGAAATTATTGCAAAGCCGGAAATTAAATATTAAAAAAAAATTTTCTGTAATAAGCATTTTCCTGAGTGGAAGATAAGAAATATAAAAAATGATCTGAATAATTAATAATTAAAAACAACATTAACCTCGAGTTTACTAATAAGCTAAACTCTTAGTTATGAGGGGTTTTTTTTATTTTTTTTTTATTATCTTTGAAACTGATTAGATTTAGAGGAATGAGAGAGTAAAATCTGACGGGTAAAATTTAATAATTCTGAGAGTTTGTTTGTTTGATGTAAGAAGATCGGGGATTGCATGCAAAAAAGCAATGATAAAATACCTTATATATATATATATTGTTTGCTGATTAAAATATATTAACAACAGTTTCAAACTCCCTTTACTCCGACGAAGGACTAACGTCCGAAATGTCAGTAAGTATTTCTTTTTTACGGTGTAGAATTTACATTTTTATTACCTAATTGGACCATAAATACGCGCATAAGACGCGAGAAATAGGCCATTTCCGAATCTTCCTGCGCCTATGATTGATTTTAATGCAAGTCAAACTATTTTCGTAAGAATGGCATTGAATATTACATATTACCCCAATACTCCAAAATCTCCACTGTCTTCCTGTCGAACAACGCATTATCTTCAAAACTCTAATCACCACCTACAAGGCCCTAAATGGCATGGCAACGAATATTTATCTAACCTTCTGATCCTTTACCGTCTATCCCGAAATCTTCGCTCATCGTCGTCCCTTAACTTAATCGTCCCTAAGACCAGAACAGCTACCTATGGCGATCGTTCTTTCTCTTACGCCGCCCCCACATTATGGAACGAACTGCCCTTGGCTTATCTATTAAGAATTTTGAGAGTCTGGCATTTTTTAAAAATAAACTTAAAACTTATCTTTTTAAAAAAGCCTTCAATGTATAATATTGTTTTTATCTATTTTTATCAAATTTTATACATTCTCATTGACTTTTATAGGTTTTTATTAGATTTAGTAAGTAAAAAGCATTGAGACACTTGTAAAAAGCGTTTTTAAGAAAATCATATTGTTTTTATCATTGTTATTGAAACAGAGACAAAAGATAACTCGGAAATGAGCAATTGTGTCGAAACTAACTGTCCTTATTCTTTGGGCTTTTTCAGTCTCGGTTTGTTTTTAGCAAAGTTAAAGCTGAATCCTTCAACGACCTTACTGGCCCATGGGGCGGGTGAATATCTCCGGATTCCGTACGTAACAGATGCACTGTTAGAGTCTTTGACTCCCCCTGGACCGGGCACTAAGGCAGTGTTTACATGATGCCGGATTGAGTTTCATTCGGCCGGAACGAAATAAAATTCATTCTGTGTTTACATGAAAAATATTCGCAAAGGACTTCAGGCCGGAATGAAATGGAAAGCTGTGGAGAGCCTGCAATTGGACAGCAGATAATCGCCTCTTTGACTGCAAGTGCGCACGCTCTGTTCGTTTCAGTCCACCAGATGCATCACTTTCGCGTCCATTTCATTTTTGAATGATTCATTCTTCGTTTACATGATGCTGGAACAGTTTTGCGGTCAGGTTTTGTTCGGGATTGAACGTGTCAATCCGGAATGAAAACCCGTATGAGATCATTCCGGAACGAGTCATTCCATAACAAGTTATTTTGAGGTATCATTTAAACAGATACAGTGATTTCTATTAAAATGGAATGAAGTCGTTCCGGAATGAATCTCAATCCGGCATCATGTAAACACCGCCTGCCTAGCCCATGCATCGCAGGTTTACTCAACAGACACTGGTACTCATTTACCTACCCTGGAAGAATGGAAAGCTGAGTTGGCTTAGACGGAAAAGAAGCTCACACAAATATTCGAATCTCGGCAAAGTGCTGGGATCGAACTGGGGAACTTGTGGTTGGAAAGTAGCTAGAGATCTTACCAACTGCGCCCTAAAGTTGTCCTTAATTTCCTCTTATTTCTTTGAGCAGTTTGAAGATTCACTTAAGTTTCAACCAGAACTGAACATTCTCACGGTTTTTCATCTTCGGTGTAAGATTGTTCTTAAATTGTTCTTAATTTTTGGCAGTGAGTCTGACCCCTTTAATTTTGTTCTTATAGAAGTTATTTTATGGCAAGAATCGCCAGATGAGCTGAAAAACATCAATTACTACGAATTTCCCCCAAACACTAAACGGTAATTTATTAAAAAACAAACTAGACATAACTAAAACAATCTTTTGTTCTAAAACGATACCACGCTTTAAACTCTATGAATAGTCATTCGCTGATTTTGCTGTTTATCTCTAAAAGAATTGCAACATAGAATACTTAGTGTCTAACTAGAAAACTGTAAAGATTACTTAGACACTTGACATTTCCCATTCTACTCTATATATTTAGAATTAATATATATATATATCGAATGGGAATAAAGTGACGATCCATTGAGTATTGAGGCTTTCAGTTGCGTTATTTAAGATCCCATGTTAATACTACTATATATATATATATATTTTTATTTTCAAATACTGTAAACCTAAATATAATTCTAATAGTTTTCTTTACTGAAATGTATTGAAATGTGAAATGTGAAATAAAGTCTTGTCTTTTCCTCTTATAAAGCAAGAGAGTGCATATTCAGCTGTTTTTACATTATAAATTAAGGTTTGGTTTTGTCCTAAGAGGACAGATTCAAGTTTAGCAGCATCAATAATTGCTTCAAATGACAATCAAACTTCAGCTGTATAATTCATTGTAATTCTTCCATTCACTCAGCTATTCTGACGAGGGATTTGCATTCGAAACATCAGCTCTTAATGACACAGTAATTATGGCAGTGATCAAAGCCCTGCAGCCTTGAATTGTCTATCTTATTCATTAAGTGTACTTAATCAGGTATTCTGACAAGCAGATAATGCTCCAAATGTCAATTCCTTACTTTATTTATAGCGATGATCACAAGATTTTCAGCGGCACAGCCAACCCATTTTTTTCTATTTAAACCCAACTATGATTGTACAAGAAGTTTGCGTATCAATATTCTTTTTGGGAACATATGGCTTTATACTGTGGCAGCAATTAAAATTCTTAGCCTCGACTACAACTCTTGAAACTGCTCTTTGTAAACTTGCGCAATTATCAGTTTGTTTTGTAAAAAGTTCTTTTGTTCAAAATTTTCACCGAGGCAAGTACCTCCCGATCGGTCGCCTCAAGCTTACTAGAAACTTGCTTTCGGTATGTTTTCATATACACGACTGAAAGCTAAGAAATCATTTTTCAAAATACAACATTGATATGGCGATGATTTGCCTTCCGCTACTCGGAATATATTAGTTACAGAAGAAAGTTGTTAAGCCGGTACTTAATGGTTTAACTGATTTAAAGGACTGCTGTGCAATTGGTTTTTAGTATTGAATTTTTAAAGTCCGTTTAAACCAGTCAATTGTTTTGATAAGAGAGTTTAATAATACTTACAGCCACAATAAGTGTGCATTTGCCGTAAAATTGTAAACTTCATTCATATGCATGAAAAAAACTGCAAAAAATTGCATCAAGTTAGCAAAAAACTAATCGCTCGTAAAAGTGCTGTACAATCCAGGTCTCTTGGAGAATACTGGCTTTCATGATAAAACTATTAAGGCTAAGAATAATATTCAGATTTTGTTGGGAATATAGATTGACATGCTTGAAAAAAAAAACACTACTGATTTTAAAAATGTACTGCAATTGCACTCTAATCCCCGGCAAATATATAGCAAAGCCATGTACAGATCTTCGATATACTAACATTATCTTATAAATGGAAATTCCATGTTTCCGATATTCCGAAACTAACCGTCTTCGTAAGAACATTTTCAGCCTAAAATCAGCCAAAGCGCTAACATTGGCATATATTCAGCTTCATTTAGTGAACAATACTTTTTTCATAAAACAGTGTATCTTTCATACACGAATTACTATTTAGGATATGTTTGAACTGGTTCAGTTTTTAACAACGATAAAGTTCTCTCACTCACCTTGGCCATCATAGGTCTCATAACAATGTTAGATTTATATTGTAAAAGAAGAAGCTAAACTTCGAGTCATTTCATATTCTCCTCTATTCTTGAAGCCTTTTATACCTGTAAAACCACGTGTTTTACGGAGGTTTCGAGTAAAATCATCCTACGTTGAAATTACACCCGTCGCATTTGTGTCATTAAGTATTGCTAAACAATTACAAAAAGAACGCGCTTAGATGCAAATGAGTCACAAAAGCACATCACCAGACCATTATTGTATAACTTGCAGCTGCTTTTTATAAGAGTTTAAATTAAGTTCAAAAACTGAGCATTTATTTTGCTAAGGCTTAAAGGACTTTTGCAGAGCTTAACTGTTTTTTAAGCAAGAAAAACAAGTATCCGTGAGAAGCCCAGATTCTGTTTGCGCGCACGAGTAACTCATCTTTCCGTTGCTTACTGAAAAAAAGATTTAAACACAAATTTACAGAACAAAAAACGTTTTAAGAAAATTAGGTAAAGCTAAACTCTTCTGCATTTATAATCACTTTTTGTTAATTAACCTTTTAAAATTATTCAGAGAAACGGAAAGAAAAAACTCCTACAGAAACAATATCAACAAATGATGAACTTCTCAGTTAGGAGGTCATTTATATTAAGGAACTTCGCTCGCTAGGACACTTAAGCTTCAACTGATTTTTCTAAGACGCTTAATAGACTCAATATTAAAAACGATTAGTTGAATTTTTGATTTATTAGACTATATCCAGATCCTGAGAACGCAAATTTGTCTTAGCTCTAGCCTCTACCGTCCATTATTCATAAAACACCTCCAAAATATCTTTCCCCTTAATTAAAGAAAGTTCTTAGTAAGCCTTTTTAGTAACGGACTTCTTCGTTCATTGTCGCGTGGCTCACTAGGAGTTATATTTTGAAATGATGCATGCCGAACACATCTTAAAATGTTAGGGATATATACTTTAACATACAACTTAAACGCTAACAGAGCTGTCGACCTAAAACTGACGATAACATTTAATAAAAAAGACGGTTAGCCATAAACCTTTTGCTAAAACATTTTTGTTTGAGTTTAAAAAAGCTGTTTTGCTATCTCCAACTGCGCTAAGAGTTATACAAACAATTATAATTTTAACAAAAACATATTTTGAAATAATACATGATTTATTAGTTTTTTTGAAGATTGTGTATGCACGCGCTGAAATATGTCCAAAGAAAGTTGCGTAAGAATCGTTTTCAATTACGCCAAAACAAGTTGAAAACTTCATTTATGTACCTTCAGGCCGTGACTTAAAAACTGACTTGTATGGCATATGAAATAAATTACTGATTAGAAATGGTAAGTATTTATAGGTAGACAAGACTATTGTTTTAAAAAATGCTTTTTAAAACTATTCGAGGTTTAATTCCTCGAAAAATGATGAATTTTTCGCCCTTCTCCGTATATAACGTTACGAAGCTTTATGAGTGACTTAATCTATTCATAAGTTAAGCTTTCTCCAGAAATATTAAACAATTCTTGGACAGCTAAAAAATTATTTCTGGTTTTGATATAAAAAATCAAACGGATATGTGTTTAAAAGCCATGTTGAATGTACTTGTGATACGTAACTTTACTGGAATAATGTGCCTAAGTTATTCAAGACAAAAAGCTGGAAAGAAAAGACAGCAAGTTTGAGTTTTCATAAATTACTTCACCAGTTGAAGAGAGTTATAAAAAAGTTGCGCTTTAAAACGCAGATAAAACTCTAGTTCGTTGATTTGTAAAATCAAAAAATATAGGTAATTATTTAAACAAGTAAACACACAAATAACAGATACGAGATGAGAAACAAAGCGGAAACACGATGTCTGGAGTTTAAAGTATACAGTGTGTCAAAAATGTGGCGTCTCTAGTTGCAGGGGCGGGTACAGGGGGGTGAATTGAGTGAATTTTCACACCCTTTTCTTCAATTTTCTGGTACATTCTTTGTACTTGCCACTCTTCTTCTCCTAGAGTAACTGGTAAATTCTTTGTATTATTCACCCCACTTCTACTTCTAGAATTTCTGGATCCGCCACTGAGTTGATACTTTGTTTTAATGACCGAATTAGCAGACACCCAATAGCTAATCGGCATTACCGTTTCAGATCTTGTCGTGTTGTGCCGAGGAAGTTCATTTTATGGATTAACTTCGGTGACTTTTTCTTATACTGTTTGGAGCCTACCTGTTGTATTTTCACTCCCAATTCTTCTCTCGAACACTCGCAAAGAAGACACCGGATACAACAATATAAATTGTAGGAAACAAACAGGCTTTATTGAAAAACTCTAACACGTATGTACAGCAATAACGAGAAGTAAAACAGCAACTGACTGAAGCAAAACACTGATTCCTCGAAAAGCTGGGTCTCACTGACTCTACACGCGGTTCATAAGCTTGTTTCTGTTTTTAGCTAATTACATAACAACAAAGACAGTCACACAATTTCCTGAATATTCCAGATGAATTTGGATAGAGCCACAACATTATCATAGGCTAACATTAATTTTTTATGCTGGGACTGAGTAGGCTCCCACATGCATTTTACTCTGAGAAAAAAAATTACCACGAGGGTCGAGGGATCGAAGTGCGTGTGTGTTTTTTTTATTAAATTTCATCGGTTTTACTATAGCAAGATTTTACTAAGACAATCTTAATCTAAACTTTGCAAATGAGTCCAGAAGAAACGAAGTTGCGAAATACCAAAATACTTGACAAAGTCCTGTTACAAATCAGATACACCAACCAAGCTCCCACATGCATGCGGTGGGAGATAGCTTTAAACCAGTTCTCTGAACTCCCCATTGTATCTTCATTGCATGTGGCTGAAAAGCTATACCGTGCAGATGAGTCCTAACAGGGACGAAAAAGCTGTACACGGTTGCTCCAGTTACTTGGGATTTTGTTATTCGGGTGAAGCTAGTTGTGCGCATGCGTGCAGGTTCTGGCCAAACCGTGGAGTAGAGTTTGAGTGGTTTTTGCTTTTAAAAGTTTTACGCAATGTATAATCCCCAAATTTCTGGCAGTTTATATGATACGTGCCAAATATTGCAAATTCAGTCTTCAATTGATTGTAATGAGCAAACATTTTTAAGATTAAACCGAAAAACGAAGCCGTCAGTTCTGTTGGTATTGAAACGTGAAAGTATTATTTTCTTTAATATCTTTGTTTAGAATACGTAGGTTGTTTCAGCGCATTAAATTCTAAAGGAAGTTTTTAGCTATAAAAAATAAATAAAATACACACTTAATGACAACTCCCCAAAGGGGCTTTTCGTTGTTATATCAGAAAAAACCTCCCTCTTCCCCAACTAAGAATCCCAACTGATAGGAGGCAAACCAGTTGGCTATTTACAATGTGTGGTAAATTTGTCCCTGGGATCACCGAGGACAAATCAGAGCCGGGGAATCGCATTCAAAGCCTCAACTCTAACGACTGCGCCACACTGCCTCCAGCTATCCCACGCAATAGGGTGTGAACACTTCCCTCTTTCTCTAATGTCCAAACAGGATTTATGTAAGTATTTTCTATCACGTTTTACGCTAGTATAAATAGTTAGTTTTCCTACTAGCAAGCCAGTTTTTAGAGTGGATCGCTACAGTGTTAGCAAAGTTTAGGCCTTGAGCCGTATCAAGTCTATCCGCATTAATTCTCAAACAAGTCAATTTAAAGTTAAGACAAGTATAGCAAAGTCAATCAAGGGTGCTAGTGAAATAACTGAGTATACCAATGTGAGTACAGTTTTCCTTTCTTTTAGGATTTTAACTTGTAACTTAGATCAATTTTATTGCTTGTCACTATCATTGGTACGTAATATATTAATTAGCTTCACTATATTTCAATAGTTATGAGTGTTGCGCCAACTTTCGTTTGATACTGAAGAAATTACTTTGTAGGCCAGTTTTTTGATGGAATTATTTGGATTATCATTTGCGTATTTGTGTTATTCCAAATTTACTAGTTCATAGTTTGTTATTATACTGGATTTATCTATTATTGCATAGTTTGTTTAGCGTAATTATAATACCATTCAATTTATTTAGATTTCATTGAACTTCTATGTTACTTGATTTTAAAATTAGTTTCTATCAAGTTTGTTAGATTTATTAAACTAAAACTAGTTTTCGTATTTGTTACATTTGCAGTTCCAACCAACAACTATTCGATAAATATATTCCTAGCAACCGCCCTCTAGTATTCTTCGTTTTCGTCGACCTATCAACACTTAGCGTCATTTATGAACTGCGATAACTTGGTATAATATCGTCAGCCTTTGGAGTTGAATATTGTCTACTTGTGATTAAACTACCTATAGTTGTTGCATATCTAGGGTCGTGTTCAAATTCTGTCAACTGCATCGACGCTACGCTTATGAATGTGTCTCCTCTGGATTCAGTTCAGTGTACTTTAGTGAAATTCTGTCCGGAAGAGCTACAAGTATACCGCAGCAATAACTAGTTTATTAATTTATATATACTTCATGATCATGTTTGAAAAAGCAGTGAAAGTTCCATTCTTTGATTTAATGTATCATAAACGTTAAAATATCTTCGTAGTTTATCATACGTATGGCAGAAAAAATTGTTTACACGCTATTTTTATAAGAATAATTTTATACTGAAAAAAACGAGGTTTAAGATTGACCGAAAATTAAAAACAACTTAATTAAGCAAAAGCACATTCAGACTCGGGCTGAAAATAAGTAAAAATGTTTCTGTTTGAAACTTTACCTAATCTCGAAATGTCAAGTGCCTATGAATTAAAAAATGTCTTTGGCCGACTTTGCATTTCTAAAAAGACCAATTTAAAAGTATGAAACTCAGATAGTTTCAAAGACGTAGAATAAAATGGCTTTGAGATATATAGCCTATTTTCGAAACACTCGTATCTATGTAATAAAAAGAAAATTATACTTTGGCTTGAACATATGAAGTTTATTTTTTTTCTTCTTTTGATTCGAAATTTTTCCCACTTTTATATAGCACCTGCTCCAGTAAAAAATAAGTATAATTACTCTTTCACATTGCAGAACCAATATACGTAAATTTGTTCTGAGATATCAAGGACCTAAATTTTAGAACTCCCTAAGCACTGATATTCAGCCTGCAATGAACCTATCCATATTTAATAGAAAGTTAAAAACATATCTTTTAGACTACTACTGAAATTCCCATCTTTCTTCTTGTTTTTGTTCTCTGTGTAAGTGTGAGTACTATTTTTTATCAAAAATATTTTTAGTTTAAATCCATATTATTTAATCTAAACTTAAGTCCACCTCACCATTTTTGAGACAACTTTATACTTTAAGTATCACTTCTTGTAACGAGGAGGGCAATCTCGCTCAAGTCTTGTGGTTTTTATGGTCTTTCTTGCTTCTATTTTTTTATTATTCCTATTTATGCATTTTATGTATTTATAGTTATTAAAAAAATAAATAAATACTTTACTTAACGTCAATTGCGAAGGAAGTGGTTGCTCATTCTTCTTAGCCAGGAGGCTAATGTTTAATCGCTCGACGGCTCAGATCTTAGCGTAAAAATCGAATTTGCAGAAGGAGGAAAACCGGAGTACCCGGAGAAAAACCCTCGGAGTCAGATTGAGATCGGCAAATCTCAGCCAACATGCCAAGCCCAGAAATCGAACCCGGGTCGTAGAGGTGGGAGGCACGACTGATGACCACTATGCCAACCTTACTCCCGATGTTATATTATAAGAGTGGCAAAAAATAAACTGAACTGAAATGCGGGCATGCGCACTTGACCTTCAATTTGTTGAAGAGTCACAAAATAGACCTAGCCTTGTCCTGGTTGATGCAACATCAA
>JAOTRI020113165.1:0-12818 GCA_028564885.2 Zoanthus sanctaehelenae | reverse complement strand
ACATCATCAACATCATCATCATCATCATCATTATTATTAGTATTATTGGCCCCATGGGACCGGGGCTTATCTCCGGATTCCGTAGTGTTAAGCGAATGAGAGTCTTAAGGTTGGAAAGCTGAGTTGGCTTCGGCGGAAAAGAAGGTCACTCAAATATTAGAATCTCTGCAAAAAGCCGGGATCAAATTGGAGACCTTGTAGTTGAAAAGCAGAGATCTTACCAACTGCGCCAACCACGTCCACTGGCGCTGTAAATGTCTCCAGCTAAGTATTTCGAAGCCAATAAAGTTTATATTTCAACCATGGTTTAAAAATTTTAAAGCTGGGCTCAGTCTAACTTGGTTCTCATTTCTAACCTCAACAAGGCATTCCCAAATCCCACTAAATTTAATCATATAAATTGCCAATTTAATTTCAGCTCAGTGAGAAATGCGAAGCGTTAACGCACCAGAAACTTGCAACCAAAATGCTCGCAATTAAAACTCGAGAATTAGAGGAGAAGGTACAAGAAGTGTTGCGGAATGTCGTTGAGGATGGCGAAGACGTGAAACCTTCCACTGTGGAAGTTTAGAAATTGAAAACTTGAAGATTTTCCAATGAATAAAAAGATAAGAGTATTTTAATTCACTTATCTAAATCAACAGAAAAAATCGACTTTAAGACTGCAAGGGTTTTGGTATTATTAGCGGAGTGCACCGTTCGCGTGCCGTAGTGCGGGGACATGAACTTCTAGGGGGTCTGGAATATTCACAAAATATGTTTTTCTAAAGCCAGTTTTCTAGGTCCAGAATTCGCGTTATTTAAGAAGGTCCTTTAACTGCTCACAGAACATGAAATAGTTGAATGATTTTGTGTGTGAACTACCGGAGTTTTACAAGTCAGACAACCGGTCGTTGCGTTCTGCCTGAAACAAAACCCTTGCTTTAAGGTAAAAAAAGATCGATGTTCTGTGATAGAAAATAATGCTTTTTAAAATGAGAATTAAGAATTTCACAAATTTCGAAAATACTTTGTTGCAAAAAACGAGATTGTTCTAAAATGGTTTTTATCACGAGAAATTATAAAATTTTTGGGGAGAATTTAACAATATGTCATGTAGGACTTTGGGAGGCTTAAATGGTAAACTGTGTATGTATGGGAACAGCAAACTTTTACTGTGAGTTAGAATCTGGGTTTGGTTAAGATGAAGATTTTCATCCAGAGATGAATAGGTGATTAATACCCTAGAACAAAGACTAATTCAATTAGGTCTTTTTCGGATTTAAATAGTCATGCCATGCGGGGCGGCAGACGTGGGAGAAGGGGAGGGGGTGGGGTTGGGAGACACTGCCAGTCGTTTTCTATTATAGATAGTCATATTAATATAATAGGTTAAACCCGGGTTTTCATTTTGTGTTCCCCTACATGCGAGCCCTGGTGTAAATTTGTCGAAACAAATCTTTCCTCAGGTTGACAACCTTTAATAACTTGAACCAGACATATACAAATTTATAAATTTCTAATGACAATTCCCTTAAGCTTTTTAGTGCCATGATAGAATCCCCTCTCTGCTAGTTAAGAATCCCAATTGCTAGGAGGCAAACCAGTTGGCTATTTACTATGCCAGGTGAATCTGAGCCAGCGATCACCGTGAACAAATTAATTCATTAGTCCAAGACGGGGACTTGAACCCAAGTCTTCCGCATTCAAATTCTCAACACTGAGCCACGCTGCCTCTTCCACGGCTTTTTATTCGTTTAGAGGACACAGATTTTTGAACCAATCAAAAGAATGATAAAGCTTACCCCAACCCTATTTCGGCCAATCACAAACCTTGGTAAATTCTGTGTTCTCTATACGAAGTAGTACCCTCTTCCACTTTATTAACCGATGTTTTCATTAACTTCGTATATATTTCTGTACTACTGCGAAAACGTTTTCTTACAGTGTTATCAAAATATTTTTCATTCGGTGGCCCAGAAGTGCATTGCAAAATTTCAAATCCTCACGGCTAAACTTCCAATCCTCATGGCAAAACTTCATTTCCTCATATCACGGCAAAACCTTTTTACTTCAAGGCAAAACATGAACGTCTTCACGGCAAATGCTGCAAGACTTCTATGTCATCACGGCGGAAGTGATAGGTGCAGCGGAAATGAAGTTAATCAGACTCAGGCCTCTCACCATCCAAACAAGGAAAAAGCAAAAGTGGATTAGGTGACGAGCGAGGTAAAAATTGACGAAGATTTTTAATTACATATTATTTTTATGAGGTTTTCAATATTATATAGAAATGTGCATGCTTGAAATTCGGCGAAAAATGAGTTTAAGGAAACTGGATAAACGAATTAAGTGCCGTACGACTTGGACAGTTGAGAAGACACACCAAAGCCTTAAAAAAAAGAAAGAGTGTAGGTTAAAACCAAAAGTTTCATTACGCAATTTCCTTTATTAATTTTTTTTATCCCGAAATGTTGCAGGCCTGGGATTATATGCCTAAAGGTTAATATACCCACTATCTTGATTACTCCCTAATAGGCCCTTTGCAGTTAGAGGTCACGTGTTACTCACGTGCTTAGATACCGCTTAGCAACAGCAAACGGGAGAGCAAGCGTTTCATTTGTTTTGAAAAAAAAATTCCGCCGTGATGACATAAAAGGTTTGCAGCGAAGAAATTCAAGTTTTGCCTTCAATTAAAATAGTTTTGCCGTGATATGAGGAAATAAAGTTTTGCCGTGAGGATTTGAAATTTTGCCGTGCACTTCTGTGCCACCGTATTAAAGTCCCAAACTTTTATTACAGTGCTTAGAGAAAAAGATGCTATTTTTGGTTTTAAAAGCTAGACATTGAAAATAATTATTTATATATTAATATTTTGGATGAATGAAAGAGATAAGAAGATGTAGATATGTATTTATAATAAATACTGCATTAAATTTATAATTTATATGGTACAAATGGTGTCAATATACTGACTCGAAAAGGGGGAAATAGGACCCAACAATTGTGCCATTTCAGTTCCTCTAATCATTGTGTTTCTACTTTCGCTGCATTCACTCTATCTGTTATCAACGGGCAGTAGCGATTGGTGCAAAACAAAAGAAATGCGACTGTAAGGCCCTTTTCACACGTATCGGGATATTTTGGAATCCGAAAGTTTTTCTTTCCGGATACGGCTATCGTCCACACGTATCGGGATATTTTGGAATCCGAAACTTTTTCTTTCCGGATACGGCTATCGTCCACACGTATCCGGCGAGTTTGCGCGCCAAAGAAACATATACCCACATGACGGCGGCCCACAAGGGTCATGCTGCAAGCAACAAACGAATGCCGGTAAGTTAGTGCAGCCACATTATATAATTAGTATTTACCAAGCAACATGTTCATTGGCTGCAGTAACTCGCGATATCCAACATTAGAATGAAGCTAGTTAGTGAATAGCACTTTCTGCGCGCTCTGATTTAGGCTTCTACAGATTGTGCTCGGCAACTTTTTGTGTTTGGAGCAACTTTATACGAGTCCAGCAACTTCAAGCAACTTTCCCCGAAAATGCGTAATCGTTTCCCCGAAAAAGTATAATTTTTGAGAGTTTACAGTTAAAACCAGGTAATGAGTAAAGAGTAAAAAATATGCTTTGTATTTGTTCTTTCTGAATAATTCAAACCAAATATGGATTAGACAATATCTAAATTTGGCCACACATAGAGCTAAAGATATCTTATGGTAGTTATGCAACGAAACTAAGTGTTAATTATTAATAATTTTGTGCCAAGACTGATCGAGGAGTCGTTCAAGACAACCCAATGGCACAAGCAAGTGTTATAATTTTAATAGAAACTAAAGAATGTTAAAGATATAGCTTATGTTTTACTTTGCGTTCTTTCTTTTGTGATTAATTTTTCACATAACAGGAGCAACGTTTTCAATTTTTGGGCAACTTTCGAGTATTTCTAGAGCAACATTTCAGCATTGTTGCAGCAAACTCTATAGAGGCCTACTCTGATTGGCTCATCAAACACCGAATATCCTGCAGTATTCACCTCGGGTTCTTAACCGTGAAATAAGTTATTACGCTCAGATTGCACGTGCGTGGAAGAGATTGCGGAAGACTGGTTGAGAAACTTGATTTGGTTGATCAGTGGGTTTTAATAAAGATTTTTGAATTAAATGATTTTAAACAAGTACTGTTTACCTGCTGATGTAATACTAGAACAATGGCATCCAATCAATTATCCCAAATATCCACAACTAGTCACCTCCACTTAGGGGGATAATTGTTAACTATGTGATAGAGTAAGAAATAACATCTTAACATTGACGGCTTGGTAAATATCCACCACTAGTCACCTCCACTTCAGGGGATAATTGTTAACTATCTGATAGAGATTCAGGAATGACATCTTAACATTGACGGCTTGGTAAATATCCACAACTAGTCACCTCCACTTCGGGGGATAATTGTTAACTATCAGATAGAGACTCAGGAATGACATCTTAACATTGACGGCTCGGTAAATATCCACAACTAGTCACCTCCACTTCGGGGGATAATTGTTTGTTGGTTTTGAAGCGGAAGTCATAATAAGAGAAAAAAAAATTTAAGAAAATAAATTGTGGTTTATTTTAATATTTGGTGAATACTTAAACAACTATTTCTCTCAGGGTGGGTGACTACTCTAGCGCTAGAAATTTAACTCCCCTTTGGGGGATGGTTGTTAAGTCACAGTTGTTTGCAGAAAGTTTATTGTCTCATTCTAAGGCTGGTAAATCCTTTCAAGCGAAGTGGTCAATGCAGCCGCCTCTTATTTCCTGCCTTTCCTTTGTTTGCGGCAATAAAAGATGTTTTCTAATTGGTATTTGAACTTAAACTGATTGGTGGTTCGACTTCATGTTTTTCTCCCCAACGGAGGGTCATATTATCACGACTGACTCTTTACAACAAGTTAGTTTCTTGTTGAAATTCTATTCTTGATCATTTCATTTACATCACGAATCAAACAAGAAACAAACCAAAGAAAGAAACAAACCAAACGGACTACAAAATATCAGTAGAGATGAATGTCGTCGAAAAACAATGCAGCTACACTGAACATTTCACACTGGGCAGCAACTGAACGCTTGCCAAAGGAAATTCCAAGTTTTAACAGTTATAATTCTGTTTGTAGGTTTTATTGGCTTTGTAAGTTTTCATGTAGGCGGACGTGGTTGGCGCAGTTGGTAAGATCTCTGCTTTCCAATCATAAGTTCGATCCCGGCACTTTACCGAGATTTTAATATTTGTGTGACCTTCTTTTCCGCCTTAGCCAACTCAGCTTTCCATCCTACCGGGGTAGGTAAATGAGTACCAGCGTCTGCTGGGAGCTAACCTGCGATGGATTAGTGTCCCGTCCAGGGGGAGTCAAAGACTCCCATCCTCTTAACACTACGGAAACTGGAGATTAGCGCCGGCCCCATGAGCCACTAAGCTTGTAAAAGGATTTAGCTTAGTTTAAAGATCTTACTAGTTTGCTTTCTTTATTGTACTGTACTTGAAATCTGCAAAAGTTTGTTTTGTTTTAGAGCCTGCTAGCACCAATTGTCCAGCTTCCTTTGTTCATCTCCTTTTTCATTGGTTTAAGAAGAATGGCAAATCTTCCTGTTGAATCCATGACAACTGGCGGCATTTGGTGGATCCAGGATCTTACTGTCTATGATCCTTATTTTGTTTTGCCAATTGTCTGCAGTTTCTCAATGTTAGCTTCTTTAGAGGTATTATTTAGTTGTTTATATTTGGCTAGTTAGTGTAAATAGAAGAAGATACTTTTATTTATCCCGGGCAATTGCTTCAGTAAATTTACATTTGAAATTATTGTTATCAACGGAAGATACACTATACTGTATACTGTTTTAATTTTTAATCTGTTTATTAAATATTTTTCTTATTCTAAATTTATGTCACTGATGTTTTGTTTTGCAATCTCTTAGATTCTGTATTACCAAACTACAATCTTACCATTAACATTCAGTTTTGTAGCTACAGCTGATATCAGTGGTAGCTACTTTGTCATGGATTCATGTAAGAGTATGAGAGATGTAACTAATAACCATAGGGTGCTCAAGTAGACATGCATTGGGCTATAGGAGTCACAGGGTACACAAGGAGAAAATTTAAACACACTCCAGAAAAGCATTTGCTCTATATCACTCTCCAAGGGCAAGAGTTTTATTGCTGGACAGACATGGTTGGCACAGTTGATAAGATCTTTGCCTTTCCAACCACAAGGTCTCCAGTTTGATCCCAGCAGTTTGCTGAAATTTGAATATTTGTGTGGCCTTCTTTTCACCTAAGCTAACTCAGCTTTCCATCCTCCCGGGGTAGGTAAATGAGTACCAGTGTCTGCTGGGAGCTAACCTGCGATTGATTAGTGTTCCATCTGGGGGGAGTCAAAGACTCTCATCCTCTTAACACTACAGCAACTGGAGATAAGTGCCGACTCCATGGGTCACTAGTCATCGTAAAAGGATTTAGCTTACCTATACATGAAGTCCATGACTACCTATTTTTTCTATTTACATGGTTTTTTGGTATTAATTTGTTTTGCCATTAATTCCATTGACATTCTGGTTAACACTCTGTAAAATATAATTAGTTTTTAAAACCTTGTTAGAAGTTAATACACCTTGAGTATTTTGCCCTAGGCAATCTTCATTTGAACCCAGTTCAAAAATAACAATGTTGTTTAAAACAAGCATCGATCTTGCTGAATTTATTCTTGTTTAATTTTTTTCAAAATCATTAATATGCATTATTATCCAGTACTCCTAAAATCTCTAAAAAAATATTCCATTCCCACAAAGTATTTGAACTTTAACTGAACCCCCCAACCTGACCATCGATTGTGTGGTAGTCTCCTAAAGCAACAGGATAGTTCTAAGCATTTTTTTGTTTAGTTATTCATTTTCTATTGGTTCCTCAGTTAGGTGGAGAAGTTGGAGTCAACAATCCAAATTTCCAAATGATGAAGAACTTTTTCAGGGGTATGGCAGTCATCATGATACCTTTGACGGCTCAGTTCCCAACAGTAAGTCCAGGAGCAAGAGTGTGGTTACCCAGCCCATCTAGGGGTAGCATGTAACCACATGTGCATGTCTATTTGTGTGTCAAATCAAATCTAGATGTGGGATCCAATGCATGCCTCTAAAAATAATATTGATTTAAAATTATATATTATCTTAATTATTTTGTCAAAAGTAATTCTTTATTTTTCTTGAAAAAGAATAATTGTTTTATTGAAATGACCTCTGGATGGTTCTTTGAGTCACTCCTGTATGCATAATCCAGTGGGTTTTTTTTTGTATAGAGTTTATGAAAAAAATAGGTGAATCTTTTCTAACATCATTGATTTACATTCTGCTTCATTAGCATACAACTGTAGATAGCTAACGAACAAAGATAAATAAGATTTGCCTCTAAACCTTAGGAAAGATGGTCGAGCTAACAAAGAGATGATAGTTTTGATGCTATTCAAGCATTTTTTAGAAATATTTGGCAGTTTCAAAATATCCAAAACAGCTTGTTGGCAATAATGTTAATGAGCCATACATAAAATCTCTTTAAGATCCTAGGAACAGTATTCAGCGTATCATCCTCATTTTTCTATAAGTTGTTCATTTTACAGAACATTCTCAATATACCTGTAGTGCTTCAGTTATTGTAACCTTTTCAGAAACTGGCGTTCATATGCTAATGAAAGGGAAAATCTAAACAAAGATCTGTCAAATTTATCCCTCTGGTTCTTCTTTCCTTTAAAGTTAAAAAATTCCTTTCATGGCACGTCAAAGCAGTTAGCTACTGTAGATGCAAGATTGCTAAACACAAACCACTGGAGTTGTGGGCATATTTTAACATCCCTAGGTTCATACTCCTGGGGTTGGATGTGATATGAGTTGCCTCCACAATTTTCTATCCCTGACATACCTTCCGACTGAGTTTGTGGAGCAAGCTTCCAATTGGAGGGAGGGTGGGGGAGTGAGGGGTGGAGGGTGGGACTGCAGGTTTTGGTACTGTCACAGATTTGCTAACGCAACCTAATTTATAATTATTTGTCTGAGGAAAAGAAAACTTAGTTTTCAATTAAGATAAAGGATTGATGTTTTAACAAGTTTCATAATGTTAGAACATAACACCAAAGTCATTTCTAAAATATATATATTGGGTTCATTGATGTTCTCCTTCCCAGGACTAAAATTATTATAATCATGGTAAATTCAAGTGTTAAATCAACAGGTGCATCAAAATGTTTGGCTGTGTCCATTTCTCTCATAGCCCAGTAGTAGTTATTGAAAACAAACACAGGTTTTGCTAAAAAATTAGGAAACGATTGCTATCAGTCATGAGAGATTACAGTTTGGGATGCATTTGATAGTAAGTTACCAACAGTAATTCCAGTTTTGTATTGGAAGAGTGGGAATTAGTAAGTAAGGGTTTCATAAGAATTGGTTTGTTATATATCAGAGTTGCTGTCAAGAACCCTCTAACATTACAAGCTCCAAGATGTTAACAATTTTTAGAAGCATCATTAAATTACTATTTAGAAAGAAATAAGAGAAAAATATTATATATAGCCCTTTGCTGGAATTACTATTTAGTTTATTTTATTTAAAAGGAAGCATGTAAAAGGACGAAAATTATCAGCATTTAGGATGTTCAAATATTGATTATGAGTAAGACTGGTAATTTTTCGTTACAGGCCATTTTTGCATACTGGATCACGTCCAACTTGTTCACTTTGGGACAAGTTTCCTTATTGAGAGTACCAGCTGTGAGAAGGAAGTTTGGAATCCCAGATATGATTGTCCATACAACACCTGGACAAAAAGAAAACTTCTGGGAAATGTTTAAAGCAGGTGAGCTGTGTATCATCAAAATGAATATTATTTTATATATTTTATTTTATATATTTTATTTTATTACTGAACTTCTATTCTAGGATTCTGTTTGCATGAGTTGAGATATCGTAGGGGTAGGGGCAGGAGTCTCTTGGTCCCCTAAGATATTCTGGGCGGAGCCAGTTTTCTCTACATTTACTCGTATGTTCCACAGTAATTATATTCATACAAGGCCGAGACAACTCGGGATGGGGGGGGGGGGGGCGTGGGGGTCAGTCGTTAATGGAAGAGTAGCCCGAGGGGTAAAGTTGTTCTGGCCCATTTTCATATCATACAGAGATAAATTGGGGACTAGGAACAACTCTGTCGTGTTCCGACACATTTTACTACCTTTTTTGTACATTAGAAAATCGTAATCGAACTAAGTTTGGATTTCTTTATATAATCGGTACAAATGTAAGCGTCCGAATTAACTTACGTAACAAAAATTCAGCGACAGTTTTCACATGTGAAAATCGAAACCTTTGGAAAATTCAAAATTTTTTTTCTGGGTTATTGTATTTGAATTGTCACGTGCGCAATATGGTTACCGGTCGTATAAAGAAATCCAAAAGTAATTCGATTACAATTTTCTAATGTATCGAAAAGTGTAGAATATGTGTCGGATCAAGACGATTTTTTAAACGAATGTGTTCAAACGTCTTAATGGTTAGATCTGTGAAAATAGTTGCGATACGATGAGTAGAAATGGGATTTTTTGGCCGTTTTCTGAGAGTGACTCAGTTCAACAGGCGAGAAGAATTCCTGTCTTGTCAATTATTTAAGATATTAATACGAGCGGAATAAAGAATGCGCAACAAAAACCGTCTGAAAACCCATCGAGATGAAAATTTACACTGGGTAAGTAAAATACATTTATTGTGTTGTCCTTATTTTGCTTCTTTCGGCCGAAAATAAACAATTCTGGTAGTAAATAAAATTCAGTTCCAAATTCCAATTCTTTTCTTTCCGTTTGACTTGCCGCCTTTTATCTTTGGATGTCATTATCACTGAACAAGCGATACATACGATCAGCGGTTTAAGCCCTTACCGTATTGAGGTTTGACTCAAGGATGTCGCTAGCATTTCGGTACATACGATACATACGATCTGCGATTGTAGGAGCTATAGCTATATAGTGTGATAATTTATAATATTCTGATACTCCAAAAACGTAAGAAGAAAGAGGCCAAGAAATAAATGAAAGTATGAAAGTGTGATACACTAAAGTTTATTTCCTGAGTTAATGAAACCATTCTAAGTAAATTCACTTTAACACTTGATAATACTGATAATGAAAATGTTCATCCATCCAGTGATATAATGATATTATAAAACAAAATAAATCGTTTACTGGAAATAAAATCCTGCAACATAAACGACATTGCGGCAGTAATCTACGGTCTTCGTCAGGTTACTGCTTGTCACGTGACCTAACTTGGTCACGTGACAAGCGGCGAGGAAGTTTGCTGAGGGCTCGGTCCTTGAAAGGTTTTATCGAAGCTCTCCTTTGTGGTTGAGAGAGGGCTTTTCAACCCTCTCCCATACAGCTGCGTTAATGCCCCGTCGTACTCAGTCCATGTTGAACGTCGTTAATGTTGCAGGATTTTATTTCCAGTAAACGATATATTTTGTTTTATAATTTCCTATCTTGTAACAGTGATATATAAACGTAATTAGTGTTAGATGTGGTTAAATGAGAACTATCAAGTATATATACATAGCTAACACATGCGCACTAACATGAAGCCACTGCACACTTTTTTTTATAAGAACTCCATTTAATTTTGCCAAGGCACACTGCATGTTCTTGTAACGTTTTGGTAGTTTCAGCCTCAATTTGCTCTTAAATTGTTCTTATTCTTGTTAGGAGTTGAAATAGAGAAAAGTATTGAAACAAGAAGAGAAGGCAATCAGAAACAATGCTGACCGTCTGAGGAACTTTACTGATTAATAACTGAAAACTAAGAGTTAGAAGCTGAAAAAGAATAAAATGTTACAATACTTTTTATATCACAGCACCCAGTGAATGGACACGTATTAGTGCTTTTATATTTATAAGATTTCAGAGAACTTGCTCCTGCGCCTAATCGTTTTAATTGTGGTGAAAAAATTCAAGAAATTTTATAGTAAATTTCAGAAAATGTTAGACGGCAAAAAAGAAAACCTTCCAGTACTTCGTAGTTTACAATGTTATAGGTATTATTCAGCATAAGTCTTTAACTAAGTCCCTTTTATGGACGCGGCTACGAACCAACATTGATGGAGGTTCTTTAAATTAACGTTGAGAAACTGTTTCGTTATTATCAAGGAATTAAAAATAAAGTTCTGAAATAATCAGTTGACTGAGTGACTTACATCAGTTACAATTGAGGTGAATTCATTGGTAAATTCCCACTCACTACGGTTCATCGTGCAGCGGTTCTTATAGTAACTATCCTTTGGAGAGAACTCTCCAGACTGGGTACACGAAGTGCTGTTGGTGACACATCGCCATTTGGGTTCCGCAGCAATAAAGGACATCAAAAGTGTCTGGTAACCGCTTACAAACCATTCTAGAACGCTTAAAAGGCATAGCAGGCGAATTTGATACGACCCAAAGCTACCGATCTTTTCTAGCACTTCGTCCACTGTATAGCTTTTCTTCTCTGTAAATAAGAAGTAAAAACAAAGTAAAACGTCTGGAGAGGTTAGAACCTGGGGCATTGCATAAACCCCTACGACCCTATTTGTAAGGTGTATATATTCTTCGCTAAATCCTTTACGATCCTAGTGGCCCATAGGGCCAGCGCTCATCTTTGCTTTCCGTAGCTTTAAGAGGATGAGAGTCTTTCACTTTCCCCTGGACGGGACACTAATCCATCGCAGGTTAGCTCCCAGCAGACGCTGGTAATCATTTACCTACTCCGGAAGGATGTAAAGTGAGTTGACTGAAGCGAAAAAGAAGGTCACACAAATATTCGAATCTCGGCAAACTACCAGGATCGAACTCGGAACCTTGTGGTTGCAAAGCAGAGATCTTACCAACGGCGCCAATTAACCACGTCCGCCCATTTATAATTAGTTCTTGAATTGTTGGATCCTTCACGTTTTGTTGTTTCGCATACTCTGTGCAGAACCAAAGTAAATAAAAAAATCCAAAATTTTGGCTCCTGCACGTGGAAACGCTTGGAGCATCTAAATACACTCTAAACATTTTCAATTGAAAAACGGTATGTTTTACTTCAAGTTGAAATAAAAATATAATTAGAAAAAATTGACTGTCTTATCTTTAGTAATTTGTGGATCATATCCGGCTGCCGGACTAATAGTCACTGCATGCTCACTGCAAAATTTTTATCTTTTTAAAACTAGGCTTTAGGAGAGAGCTTAGAAATTGCGGACGGGAAATTAATGATTTTGATACCGGATAGCAAAACATGATATTTTCAGTACTTTCATCAATTCCTGTTTTGCCCATGTGCTGTTGAATATAAATCGCTGTGTTGAATAATTGCGAATTTGTAAATTCCCTGAAGAAGGTTGCTGAATGCAACGTAAACGCAACGGGAAAAAAATAGGACTGGTAATTTCCAACAGAAAGTGAGTGTTAAAGAAGTTTTCTACCAGCTCTGGATGGCTGCGATCTTTTGCAAGGGGGTGGCTGGACAGAATAACTCACAAGGCAGCTTTGAGTTGTACCGAGAACTTTAATGCTGGAAACAGTGTTTGCGACCATCCGAAGTAGTTAAGTTGACAATGTCTTTTATACTATTTCTTAAGTAACCTAATCATAAGGCCAAATAAAAAAAACTTATGTTTAGCGTCCGGCTTTGGCAAAAAATAGGAGGAAGCGGCGCATTTTTTTTTTTCGGAAATTCACATCATCCTATTTCTAAGAATAATATATAATTATAAAGGCAAAAAGCTGTTGTCTCTTCACTAAAGAT
>JAOTRI020113154.1:0-12819 GCA_028564885.2 Zoanthus sanctaehelenae | reverse complement strand
TCGAAACATAGTTTTCTTGTTTAAGAAAGATTGAATTCTTTGACTCAGTACCATATCGTGCGGGCGGTTTAGGCCCTGTTAGGAGTCAAAGGGTTAATAGAGTGTACTAAACTCTACTACTTGTTTCACAAATAATTTTCCTGGGAGGGGAAAACCCACACTTGGGCTATAAGATTATGATACAATTTTCAGGATTTACCGTGATTTTGTCTTTTTTCTCTGAAGTAGTCTTTGGTTTTTGGCAGAGAAGCCTGAAATGTGTGTTCGCTTTTTAGTTTGTGTAATTATTCTAATGAAAACTTTTAAATAGACTACAGTTTTAGTAAAAGAAGATAAAAATTTAGCTTGACAAACATACCCACCTATCAGAGCAGGAAATTGGAGTACAATATATACTTGTGGCTCAGATCTCAAATAAAGTATCAGAAAAAACCTCTTTCCGACTGAAATAGGGAAAAGTCCTCCCCCCACTTATGTCAGCGTTAATTTATTTGATTCTGCTGTTACTGAAAATATTTTACTTGTCATTATATCAAAGATTTTATGGCATTTAACTAATAATTGGAACAAGTTTAAGTTTAAGCTAATTTTATGTTTTATTTAAAAAATATGAGACAGAATGCTATTTTGTTTAATTGGCTCAAGCCAATCTTTATTTGTTTTTTGATACATCCAAACATTCATTCTACCGATACTGGCACTTCACTCATTGCAAGGTTAAACTCTTGCATCTGTTGGAGTCAGATGAACATCCCTGAAGGGGCTTTGCAAGTGCAGTCCAAGTGGATTGGCAGAATCCCCATACAGGCAGAACGGGTTGCCATGAGCCCAAGCGACTCTTTGTTGGTCTACCAAATAATAAACCAGATTTGTAGAGCATTTACTGTCATGTCTACATCCTTCAAATGGACCGTCCAGATTCGCTATGAGCCCATTAGGGATAACAACACTCTGAAACTTTAAGGCATGAGTACGTTTGTGGCAGTTGTAGACTAAACGTTGATCTCGTTTAGGTCTCAAAAGTCCCGTCAACAAAACCAAAACAGTGAGGCAGTGAAGCACCTTTATCGTGAACAGCCTGAGCATATGACTCTAGGAATTGAGGCATTAAAAACGGTTGATTTCACGTCTGAATACAATTATAATGTGCGTCGTAAATGTGGCTCAAAACTTGGTTGAAAATCAAACACAGTTCTAATGCACTACATCCAAAACGTTGCACAATATATGTGTACCTACATGGGAATGCAAGTCTTTTTAAAAGAATGCACAGACTTTCAAAACTATCACAAACAGTTCTTTGGCAACAAATAATCTTTTAGGGTAAATCCAATGAGTTATGCAGCAAGCTCAAATCTCTCTTGTCAAACCTCAGTTCCGTTCGACATTCTGTGGTGTCCCATTCGTCAAAATCAAATTTGTCATATTTCTAGTAAGGAAAGAGTTCTTTAGAATAGTTTTCATTGTATAAAAAAGCAAATTCTTCATCACTAATCACTTCTTCGTCATAAGCAACAAGAAGAGCACCTCGCACACGTCAAAGACTTCCAGTCGCCATTTTGATTTTGTATAGCGCGTCTTAAATTTCACCCGCGCGCTAGCTAAACCACTTGCAAGACCAGTGTTCAGTTCCAGCATCCACGTCTTGAAACGCGGTCAAATGTCGCGTCCTCATGCTTCCGCGTTCTGTTGCTAAATCTGTCTAGTAATTACAGTATGTCACACCCCGGATGTGTTAATTGGGCCACCCAAACGGCAGTAATTACAGTATGCCGCACACTCGATGTGTTAATTGGGCCACCCAAACGGCAGTAATTACAGTATGCCGCACACTCGATGTGTTAATTGTTCCACCCAAACGGCAGTAATTACAATATGCCGCACACTCGATGTGTTAATTGGGCCACCCAAACGGCAGTAATTACAGTATGCGGCACACTCGATGTGTTAATCGGGCCACCCAGACGGAAGTAATTACAGTATGTCACACCCCGGACGTTTTAATTGTTCCACCCAAACGGCAGTAATTACAGTATGCGGCACACTCGATGTGTTAATTTGGCCACCCAGATGGAAGTAATTACAGTATGTCACACCCCGGATATTTTAATTGTTCCTCTCAAATGGCAGTAATTACAGTATGTCACACCCCGGATGTTTTAATTGTTCCACCCAAATGGCAGTAATTACAGTATGTCACACCCCGAATGTTTTAATTGTTCCTCTCAAATGGCAGTAATTACAGTTTGTCACACCCCGGATGTCTTAATTGTTCCACCCAAATGGCTGTAATTACAGTATGTCACACCCCGGATGTTTTAATTGTTCCACCCAAACGGCAGTAATTATAGTGTGCCGCACCCTAGATTAAGCGGCGCCTTTGTTGTGAGTTACTTGAAAGGGATCGCCCACCAATATCTATTCGGATATACACAAGGTCTGACAAACATTTCTGATAATTTTCTTCAAAATTTAAATGAGACTTAATTCTACAATTCAATATCTATTTAAACCGTTATTCTATGCTGGAAGCTTAAGAAAACCACAACATTAGGATAGGCAGAGGTTCAGAGTTTTTACATCTTTTAACTACTGTTTTTCAATTTCACTAGGTAAAAGTTTGAAAAAGATCTATTTGATGTAATAATGACTATATTTGGTGATCTTGACACATCGGTAAGCATATAAGAGACTTAAAATTGATAAATATTTTTCATTCTCAGAGCGCATGCAAGATAGACCGTGTATCGTGTCCTTTCAGACCAAAGCAAATCGGAGGGTAAACAAGAAGAAAGAACCAAAAACAAGTCAACAGAAGGAAGCGACTTATATTTTTAGAGCGAGTTACCAGCAGAAGGAAGAGACTGGAACATAGTTAAATACAAATCTATCTTGTTCACTTGAGATGTATACTTTTGGTGTGCCAAGAAAATATTGGTTCCAGGGATTTTCCACTAACAAAAATATTTCCTAACCGAATTCTTGATAAATCCGTAGTGAACCATATAGAGGCTTTAATTAATCTGGCAATGGAAGGAGTTACTGTTCCCCGAATGAAAAAGAATAAAAGATATCGAAAACAGCGCTCGTTGACTGAGCCTGGGAATGAAGACAGACTCCAAACGTCGCAGTTCGCAGTTCCTGTCACAAATATCGAAAGATGTTTGATCTCTCAGAGAAATAGATCCATTCGTACAAACAAAAAATACGAGATCCAAACTCAAAAGCGGAGCTCCACGAAAACACAGACTCAAAACCAAGATAAATGGGCTTTCAAAACGCTTCACAGAATAAGAAGTTTACCTATTGATAACAGCAGAACCGAAAACACAAATAAACAAACAATGATTAAACCGAATAAAAAAGATGAAATTCCTGCCCTGGGAAGAAGAAAAGCTCAAGTGCTTGTTAATCCAAGCATTACTTCCGCAGACTCGCTGTTTGAACGAAAGGTTTTTGTTTATCAAGGACAGCACATTAAAAGTGAAGAGCCAGGAAAACATTCTGACGAGAGTCATTTCAATTCCTCTAAACAACTGGTGAAAAACGCAATTCAGATGAGAAATTTATCAGAGTATATGGCTTTAAATCGCGTTGACCCGAAAACAAATCGCAAGACATTACAACCCCACCGTTTACCACCTATAAGTCTAACAAAGAACAGACTAAAACAAAAGCCTCCAAAATTAAAGAACATTTCTTCATCTTGTTCTACGTTCATTGACAGTTCTCATAAACAACAAAATAGAGCAAATGCAGTAGTTATCCCATCTGTAACACAAAAATCACTCAAATCGTCCAATGATACTGATTTTACAACTGGAGATTTTGAAGAAGAAATGAGTTATTTGCCAATAGGAAATGCGGGAACATGTTTACAGCTAAAAAACAAATTGCAAGAGGTAGATGTAATGATGTACAACGAAACTCCATTTGACGATAATACCGACCAAGAAACCGTATCCATCAGGAATCTATTTGGATCTCTGATTGTAGACAATAATAATAAGATTGCTGCACAAACCAAGGTACACCCGCCAAATGAAAACCTCGATTCAGAAGGTAATAATGTAATGCAGCTACCACTAATAGAAAATAGACGCTTCGAAAAAAAACAGTCAATCCGATTGAAGAACTACAAGACTGCTTTATGTGATACTGATGGATCAAATGCGCGAGTACGTAGACATGCAGTTTGCAACAAGGATGATTTCGTAAAAAGACATTTTGTGCGTAGCAAGGAACTACTTGAGCATGTTCGGGGGAACGAAGACCCTGATATAAAAAGTACATTTTACTGTAGACAAACTTTACGAAAAACTGAAGTTTGTGACAACACGAATGAAGCTTTTATCGATGAAAAGAAAGCAAGAGCTTTACAGAAATACTTCGAGAATGGCAAAATAGCACTTAAATCCTTTGTCAAATACGAAAGTCCTGATACAACCAATTCACTAGAGGTAGTAAGAAGCAAAGATCTTCATGAAAAGTCCTTAGCACCGCCAAAACTTTACAAGAATACTCAAAGTTATAATGATCTCAATGGAATAGAAGAAGGTTTATATAGAGCTCCGATTGATTATACCCTAGCGGCCGCTAAACGGAAAGATGCGATCTGTGACAGCAATGACTCCGCCTTCCGTGACAGAGTGAAAGCAAGAGCTTTAAGGAAACGCTTTCAACTTAACATTGAAGAGTCACTCGAGGTTTCTCTTGAAAACAAAAATGAGAAAAGAACTTTTATCTCCTCAACGCCTTCACGACGAGCTGCAGTTTGTGACAATACAGATGAAGTTCTGGGAGATAGAATGAAGCTGCGAGCAATGAAAAAACGTTTTGGTCAAACGGGGGATGTAACTACAGAAAATAAAGCCTTACAGACGACCAAATTTTAAACTCATAGATTCTCCTAGAATCAAAGTATATTATTTGATAACCTCATGTGCTTATGGCCTTCTCCTTTATAACGTTGCAAAGGAAACCTACTGTGATTTTTAGAGCTACCACCTATGAGGTTTTCAAACCCTCTGTGATTGCTGACATCATCATACCATCATTCTATAATGTTACCCTGGTAACTGATCACAAACTAAATCATTATTTTACTGTAGTCAAGGAACTTCTTAGAGACAACTGATGAAGAAAGGACCTCACATAAAACCGCAAAGGCTTCCCCGTACGGATGATAATTAATAAATAGTTTAATCAACGTCAAATGCGAAGGAACTGGTTGCAGTTCTTCCTAGCCAGAGGCTAATGTTTAATTGCTCGACGATTGTAAGATGTAGGAACATGTTAACCCTTTTAGGACTGTTTTTCTCCACCTTCCACATTGCTTTATTTAATTGTTCAAATAAATGTATCTGAATTCGTATGGTAAATAAATAAACTTTTAAACTGTTAAACTAACCGAGATCTTATCGTGAAAGTTGAACTTGATGAGGGTGGAAAATCGGTGTACCCGGAGAAAACCCCCTTAGAGCCCAGGAACCAATTCCAGGTTGTAGAGGTAAGAGTCACGAGTAAAGACGACTACCATGCCATTTTGACTCGCCTACTGAAAGATCATCAACTCAGACTAAATGGAAATGAAATCCGCCCGAAGATATCTAAGGCAAGCTACATTCTTGCCGTGATCTTGAAGGAGCCCAAACCTTCTACACCGAGACAACAGCAATGGGCAGCTTGTCGCCTGCATTTAAAACAAAATGTGTCACAAATATTTCAATTTAAGATCCAATGAGATATTTATGCATGAACAGAACTTTTCTTGTGGAATATTTAATGATTAGTTACTGGAAGTGAGCAGTTTGTTTAAAAATATACCCACGAGCTGGTGATAAAATGAACGAGAAATGTTAATAGTCAGGACGAGGCGAAGACGAATTCATTATAAAAAATTTCGAGTTCATTTTATTGCCAGCAAGTGGGTGTATTTGTAAACTAACTACGAACTAAAAGTAACTACAGTGGAACCTCTGTTTAATGAACCTCTGTTTAATGAAGTTCTCAATACAACGAACGATATCCTATGTCCCATGCAGCCAAAGTTATACTTAGAGTAAAATACATGGAAAAGAACCTCGATTTAACGAACCCTCGATTTAACGACCAAATTTTGTCGGTCCCCAGCGACTTCGTTAAATCGAGGTTCCACTGCAACCCTTATAATAAGCAAGCTGAGCTCACAGCATTGCAAGGCGCACCTTATGGAACGAACTTCAACCAAGAATCGAGTTTGAACAATTTATTTAAATAAGTACATAACTAAAATTGCACATTAGGTTCAAATAGAATAACACAGAAATAACAAAAATTCATTCATGGAAAATGATTTTAAAAAGACAAAACTTTTAAAAATACGGAAAGAAAATCATTCTCAATTAAGTTAATGTGAAGCGAAACTTTTACTGAAATTTTTGCTCCAAAATTTTTGCACCATAAAACAACTTAATTACAACAATTGAAAATCCGGTATTCAGTAAATTTGGCTATAGTTTGAACTCCATGTTAAAAAAAATCCAACAGAAAACAAACGCACTACATGTTTAAAAACCTCCCAAACTGCTTCACAAGAAATCCAAACTCGGCAAACGTATCTAAAAGTAAAAGGCAGGATAACTGTTGGACGTTCGCCCAAAAGCCGCCACATTAAAAAACTTGTGTGTATACTCAGATAAAGGACAACTTGAAAAAAAAATAGAATTATTTACGAAAGCCGAAAAGGGACAAACATTTCCAAATTCAAAATTTTCGAGTTCAAAATTTTCCGAATTCAAAATTTCCAAATTCAATATTTTCTGAATTCAAATTTTCCGAATTCATATTTTTCCGAATTCAAAATTTCCGAATTCAAATTTTTCAACCTTCTCGGCTTTCGTAATTATCGATTAGTTTTAAGAATCTTTCTTTTTCTATAGTCGGAAACCTTTGTATTTCGGCAATTTGCAAGCAATTGAAAAGAACATGGTTAAAATTTTTATAGAATTAATAGAATAGTTGCATTATTGGCATGATTTTTTACAAGTTTTGCCAAAGCTATACGCATTACATATAAGGTAATATCGCAAATAAAGAACTGGTTGGCGTGGTCTGTTTTCTCATTTATCATGGTCTTGTGATTGATTTTGACCAATTGCGTCCACGGATTTTTTCTAGGGAACGGATGTTGTTTATCAAATCAAGAAAATATTTTAGTAGAGCTTATTTTTTATAGAATTCTTTAAGCAAATTAGAACTTTATTGAGCTGTATGAGTTTGCATCTTGGTAGTCCTCAGCAAACTACTTTTCTAAAAAATTGCAAAATATTTTGTGTGGAGTTCCACAAGGGTCTGTTATTGGCTGTTTATAATTTAAATCATTTCCACATGAGCTCTGATTTTTTTTCTTTGGAATTATATTTGTTTGCGCAAAGTACAATACCTGTTTATAGAAAAATATATTGAAAGCCTCGGTTTCAGAATCCAACATAAATTATGAATACGTCATACATTTTCAATTCCATATATGTAAGCCCCATTACAGTAAAGCTTGCTTTGCAATTCGTTCCGAAAACTATTGAAATTAAAGACCATAGTTTTAGACAATGATTACTTTTATAATAAGGTGCAAGGGATTGTTTTTAATATTTCCATGGCAACAACAGCAAAGAAATCATCAGGCTACATGCAAGGATATTTTTGTTCAAACATGAGTACCATACTGACAGGGAAATATGGTATGTCAAACTTATCAACAATTTTAAGGTTATAAAACAACAAACGAAATATGATACAGCATGTAATATCCAAACACAGTCAGTAAAATATACAAAATAGAGGATTTGAGCAAAAAGGGAGAAAAAAAAGATGATTACAGGTTTTCTCTTATGTTGAGTCCATAACTTTTCTGGAGACTTTTCTTTGCCAATGATTGTCGTGAAACCGTGATTAGCTTTCATTGTATAAATTCTAGGTTATTTTTTTAAATTAACCTAGGTTATTTTTTTAAATTAACCTAGGTTATTTTTTTAAATTAACCTAGGTTATTTTTTTTAACTTAAGCTAGGTTATTTTATTTTCCATCTACGTTATTTATATTCGTTCTATCTTTTGAGAACCAGCCTAGGAATACAATTGTTATCAGGTTTTGTATATTGTAGAATGAAGATTAGTGATAGCTTATGATTAGGGTTAGGGATATGTTAGGTTAGGGTAAGGGTTATGGTTATGGTTATAAAGAAAGGCTTAATAAAAAAGGGTTAACAAAGATTTTAATAAAACAATTCTTCCACTCGCGCTTGTTGGATATGAGATGATTATAGCCAATTCAATCGCGCCTCATTGGCTATCTGTCATCTTTAATTTTAGTATATTCCAACATAAGGGCTATTACACATTCTACAATCTGATTGGCTCCCTAACCTCGGGCTATTCCTAATAATCCGAGGTGACAAATTTGCGAAAACAATGACTCTCGTTCGCGCTCTGTGGAAGTGTCAAATGACTATTTACAAGAACTTCTAGATAGTTCAATACCCGAGTGCTCAACAAAAAAAGTTTTTAAGTATGGAATGAAAATATCCCATGGTACGTTACAAATATTGTATAGCTACGTTTGCCGTGTTTGGGTTTCTTGTGAAAAGATTTGGAACATTTTTAAACAGTTTTTCTGTTGGATTTTTAAAACATGGACTTCAAAATATTTCCAGATTTACTGAATACCGCATTTTCAATTGTTGTAATTTTGGAGCAAAAACATTCAGATTCCTGACTTGTTTTGACAAGAAATCCTCAAGATGGCGATTCGGTATTTCGCAATCGGGGATGGTGGCATGTGATAACATTTCAAATGAACTAACTTTCCAAAGGACCTGCTGATAAAACTAAGATATTTGCAAATTTTAATTTACGATTTAACTTCAGCAATTGAAAAATTTCAGTAAAAGCTTTGTTTTGCATATTCTTAATTGAAAATAATTTTCTTTGCGATTGTGAGACTTCGCATCGTGCATTATATTATTTACATTTCTCGTTTATTTTATGGTCAACTCGTGGGTATAATTGTAAACAAACTACCCACTTCCAGTAACTATTGAATCCTTAAATATACTAAATGTCAAGTTGGCCATTTCTAAAGAAACTCACATATACATATAATAAACAAGTTCCCACCTACAGGTATTTTATAATCTTTTTACAAATAGATACAAGGTCAAACACTTTAGGTTCTCAAGAGTTTGCTAGAGTACCTCGCATATATTAATTATCAAATTCATCAGTTTGGCCAAAGCGTTTTTTCATTGTCCGCAGTTTCATTCTTCCACTCAAAGCTTCATCTGTCTTGTCACAAACTCCTACTCTACGTAAAGGCGCTGTAAAGCCAAGCATTCTTCTCGGTGGGGTATTCTCCTGACTTTTGTTTCCAAGAAACACCTCAAGCGACTCATCAGGAATTTCAAAGCGTTTTCTTATTGCTCTTGTTTTCATCCTTTCGCGGAAAGCGAAATCGGTGTTGTCACAGACTGCAACTCTTCGTCTCTGCTCCGCAAAGGTATGTTTGGTCTCACAAATATGAACTTTCTTTAAGTCTTCCGCTAACCCATCGACATGATTTGGGGCATTTCTATAAATATTGGATGGTATTAAGTGCTCTTCCTGAAGGCTGCTCTTATTTCTTAATAGCTGATGCAAGTAAGTTGTTCTCTTTGAAGTGCATCCTTCTTTTAGTGAAATGATTTGAACATCGGCATGTGAATTTGGACTTCTGATACATTCTTGGTTGATAACACCACCAAATGAATTTTCAATGCATTTTGCTAATTCCTTTTGATATACTTTACCAACCTTCTGTAGTTGTTTTGGCACATTTCCTTTTTCATTTTCAATTTCATGCGCAAGGCCAGTGCTCATCATACCTTGCCTATTGCAACTGAACGACTCTTGATAGAACGAATCATTTGCTGTATCTTGTGGCTGTTGCGAACTGCTAATAAACGAAGCTTCAGACAAATCTGAAGAGAAGTGTTTCATTATCTTCAATTGTGAACCTGGCCTGTGTCTTATCGGTTTTAAAGGTGGAAGTCGACGATGTTTTATAAATGAAGACTGCGTTATGTCTTGATTAACTTTGCTCAAGCCGTAATATGGAGCTTTATAATTTTTTATTTCTGGTGAAACATGATTATTAAAATGACTGATTCTTCTTAAATGCTCCCTTTTGCACTCACTTTTCAAGTTAGGGTCACAATTACCATTTGTACATACAATAGTTTCAGGCTGTTTCGGACTGCTATGCGCCTCACATTCAGTCTGTCTAGGACCAGGAAGATGGCCTATTGAGCTTGAAGGAAGCAAACTTTGTTGCTTTTTAACTTCACACAGTTTTAGTTGTTTGAAGTCGCATTTCTTGCTTTCAGTAGGCACACAGTAAATTTTGGAGTATGTATTGAAATCTGGGTTATCGCAAGTTTGTATCGCCATTTCGGAAGACATCATTTGCGGGAACTTTCTACGATCATTTTGGTAAACAGCTTTCTTCTTCATACTAACATATCCACTGTTTTGACAATTTCTCAAATTTGGCAATTTCTGTGTGTGTGATCCTATTCCATTTCTCGATTCGAGCATCGACAACTGTTCAACTCCTTTCTTGACACTGGATAATTTGGTGGCACTTTCAGCATCTATCCACTCTTTGGGAATAAGCGAATCTGTATAGCTATTCCTTATTCGAGCACTGTCTTTGATTTTGATCTGCTCTACAAGTTCACTCATTGTCTTTTGGGTTTGAGTTGTTGGGCACAATAGTTAATCCTTGCTTGCCTGATAAAAAAAATTCTTGTACCACGCTATTCACTGATAAAGTTTTTCTGTGAAGAAACCAATATCGGGTTTTTAGGTCTACGCGTTGTTCTTTTTAACTTAATCCTTGTAGTTCACCGATCGAGTTCAATTTTCTCTGCTTTCTTTCTTAATTCGGGTAGTTTTTTTCTTGCGTTTTGCTTTTATGGCAGAGAACAAGTCCAATCACTCAGTTTTACTGGAACAGTGACACCTCGATGTCTTATTTGGCCTTTTTTATTCATACAACCAGTAAAAGAATTCGCATACGTCTGAATGAACTGAAGTTTAGGCCCCTTTATATAGGAACGACTTTGAGATGAGTTACCTAATTTGGTCAATTTATTAGCCTAATTTTGACGAATTCAGTTGAGAGAGCTGAGTTACTTTTTTCTCTGAACGGTGGGAGTACTTAAATTAATTTCGACTCTTTCAAATTCAATCAGAAAATTTTTCTTATGCAATCAGTACAACCCAACGAAGCTTCTGAAGTGTTTTTAAGACACTAACTAATTTGTGTTGTTTTTAATTTTTCTGTTTTTGTTTTCACTGCCCAAGAGTGCTTATCATCCTGGATAAATCCCAATAATGTTGGCGTCAATTTGTAAGAACGAACAAGTAATAATGGAAAGTTATTTCACCTTTCTAAATTCATGTTGCCTGTTCTTTCCAACTAAGAACTTAAAAAACTCTAGTAAATTATGGGTGTGGTAATTACAACCATTAGGCATTACTTTAGTCGCCTAATTGCATTAAGGCAATAAATCTGTTTCTGATCTTGTTATGCAATCCCGTTACAACCAAACGAAATCGGAAGTGTTCAAATCCGTAAGAGATCATTCAGGGTTGACATTCTGAATGTGGTATAAACTAATTTGTGTTGTTTTCTCTTTTTACAGTTTTTTTTAATCTTTCTCTTTTTCAATCAGAAAAATATAAACATGGTTTTTACTATCTAGTTAGTTTTAAATATTTTGGCTATGGAAGTGAAAGTGTGGTCTGTTTCTGTTTTTGTTATGCAATCACTACAGCTAAACGAAATCTGTGAAGTGTTCAAATACGTAAGAATAATTGTAATGATTGAGGGCCAACTTCGTGCCCAGGCCAATTTCACTGACTCACTAAAGGCGTAAAAAGTCCCTGGGTGAGCCTAGAATGCGCGTGGTAAAAAGTTTAAAGCATCAGGGTTTGGTGGCAGAGGAGATGCCTCTTCGAAAGTTATAAAAAGTCTGCTTCTGTAAAAAAACCCAATTGGTTCAACTGTAACAAAATATACAACATTATTTAGAGGGTTCGTTCAGGTCTTTATCGGGTTCGATGAAATGAAGTGGAATCTGATCATTCGAAACACGTAATACGTGGATGTTATCGACTGCTGAAATACTATTTGGAATATCGATATGAATTATTTTCGCATCTTTAGATAGTAAACTTTGTGTTTGGCAATAAGACAATATTAAAAGGATTCAGAAAAATCTGAAGCTTAGGGCCTGTTCACATGAGGCAAGATATCTCGGGGGCTAGAACATTGTATTCGGAACAAGATAAGGAAGTGAAACGTATCGCTAGAAAAGACAAGAGGACTTTGTTGAGAAATTAGCTGAGGAAGCAGAACTGGCAGCAGAGCGTCGTGACCTGAGATCCCTATACAAAATCACTAAATCTCTGACTGGAGGTTTCCACAACAATGATATACCGTTGAAAGATGTAAACGGCAAAACAATAACCAGCGAAAAAGAGCAAGTGGAGCGGTGAGCAGAGCATTTTAGAACCATACTGAATCGCCAAGATCCTGATACTATTGCAGAAATTTCCGAAGCTTTGGAAGACATTGATCTCAGAGTGGATCCCCCGACACGAGAAGTAATAAGAAGAGCAATTGAGGACCTGAAAAATGGCAAAGCACCTGGCGAAGACGGAATATGTGTTGAAATGTTAAAGGCAGGAGAACCCGAACTTTCGTGTGTTTTAGCTGAGATTTTTAAAAGCATCTGGGAA
>JAOTRI020113143.1:0-12820 GCA_028564885.2 Zoanthus sanctaehelenae | reverse complement strand
TATTACTACTACTACTACTACTACTACTACTATTACTACTACTACTATTACTACTACTACTATTACTACCACTACTACTACTACTATTGTTACCAATATCAAGCATTAAGCACTAAAAGCGTGAAAAGTGTAGTATTAATTCTTTTACAGATACTAATGTAATAACAGCATAGTGTAAAATATTTAATACTGCTGGTTACTACTCACCACTTCTGACAATTTTTCATTATGTTGGACCCAGGTTTGTGTATCTTACCATTGTAAACACACGGGCATTGCTTGCGGACCACACAGTGAACTGTACCCTTTCTATCTACCCACTGTACATATCCCGGAAGACACTGGCAGCCCTCCACGCATCTCATACTGCACCTGCGCGTGCGTTCAAGTGGATGTGCACAGGTCTCAGGACAAGCCGTGCCACAGATATTGTACCTACTGTTCTCTGGGCAAACTATATCTGTTGGATGTCAAAACGTGTTCAAGAAACAACCTATTAAGCATCATTGAGTTGTCTTTCACGTTAATATTACTAATATGATATTGACGTTTGTCTTTGTTGTTGCCGTTGTCGTTACTGTCATTGTAATTGCATTTGCTAGTTTCATAGTTTATTCCCATTGTTCACGTCTTGTTCGCTTCATTGTCGCTGTAATTGCTTTTGTTAGCTCTTTGTTACTGTCGTTGTTCTTGTTAGCTTCATTTTCTCTGTCATTATTCTTGTTAGCTTCATTGTCTCTGTCCTTGTTCTTGTTAGCTTCATTGTCTCTGTCGTTGCTCTCGTTAGCTTTATTGTTGCAGTTGTTGTTGTTGTTAGCATCACTGTTACTGTCGTTGTTCTTGTTAGCTTCATCGTCTTTGTCGTTCTTGTTAGCTTCATTGTCTCTGTCGTTGTTCTTGTTAGCTTCATTGTCGCTGTCGTTGCTCTCGTTAGCTTTATTGTTGCAGTTGTTGTTCTTGTTAGCTTCACTGTTACTGTCGTTGTTCTTGTTAGCATCACTGTTACTGTCGTTATTCTTGTTAGCTTCACTGTTGCTGTCGTTATTCTTGTTAGCTTCACTGTTGCTGTCGTTGTTCTTGTTACCTTCATTGTTGCTATCCTTGTTTCAATTAGTTTCATTGTTCTATTTTAGTTTGATTTCGGCTATTAACCAATTATTAAATGTTTTTTACTGACTAATAATACTATGAAATGTGAATGGTTATCTGCGTGTACCTTTTACTGTGGTGTGTGCTACATATATATGAGCCAGGAATTACTCAAGATAAAAGTTAGCTAGATTTCAAACGGGAACAACTGCATACAATTCCTGACAGTATTCAGGGTGAGATTTGAACTAGGATTAACTGTATATAGTTTCCACATGTGAAAACTGAAACCGCGGCGTTGGAAAATTCAAAATTTGTCTTCGGTATTGTATTTGAATTATCATGTGCTCAGTTTGGACGCTTATATTTGTTCCGATCATATGAAGAAACCCAAAAGCAGTTCGATTACAATTTTCTAATGCACAGAAAAGGTTGTAAAATATGTTGGATCACGATGATTTTCGGAACAAATGTGGTCAAACGTCTTCCAAGTTAGGTCTGTGAAAATGGTGTTCTGATGATGTAGTTCAACAGGCAAGTTTGGTTGCTTGCCTTGTCAAATTTTTAGTATATATAATACGAGCGAATGAAGATTACGAGACAAACCCGTCTGAAAACCCATCGACTGAAAAAAAATAACACAATTTATTATCCAACTGCACGAATAACCGTATAAACAACACCATGAGAGGGTCTGAGGCGAGTATAAATATCCAGCCGTATTTTACATTTTGAGCGATATTCTTACTCCAGAAAACTTGTTTTGCCGCGCGCGTGGCAGTATTTAGTACTATTTTTTCACGAATAAAAGATTGGGCTCGTCAAAATACTACAAGACTTGTAAAAATACTACAAGACTTGTAAAAATATCCAGCCATACTACATACTAAACTGTCTACTAAGATATATTTACTCAAGGTAGGCAAAAAACAATTATTCTATTGTCTTTATTTTGCATTTTAAAGATTATCGGTCAAAAAAAGCAAGTATTGTAGTAGCTTCCGTCAAGATCTAGAATAACCGTTGGAAATCCAGTATGAATCGTTTGATTTTGCCGCCTGTAATCATACTGTAAGTTTGTAAACGTATCGTAAATGAAGCAATTTATGATTAGTAACGTACCGCATTTATCAAAACCTTGCCGCCAATTGACCATCACCTCTGAGGCTAAACACTCGTAGGCGTAGGCCGCTATGGCTTCACAGGTACATTCGCAGTCTCCAACCATATCACAGCCACAAGTGTCAAACACGCAGCGATCGTAATAAGGCTTTGGATCAACCTTCTGATGGCACGGTTTGAACTTGCTTGATTTGATTATAGCACAGGTTTGATGTGATCTGGCTTCTCTGTGTGGGTTTAATTTACAGGGATGTGATTTTTCCTTTGTCTTTGGACAGTCACCTCGAACACGCCAAGAATCACCAAACGGTAGCGAAGATTTGACCGTTATACCTTAAACGAAATAATAACAATGACTTTGTTCGGCGGTTATAAATAAAAAAAAAACTCTTAATAAGCAGAAGTGCTTATAAACAGGTTCAACCTTTTGTAGAAAAGCTAATTTAGATGAAGCAAAAAAAGACAAAAATAATCTGGCTAGATCACTAAATGTTGAAACTTTTACGCACATCGTCTTAATATCAAAGTTGGGTTGTTTTATGAAGGGTTACAAACAAACTGTTCACCCTCGTGCCCAGGGTCGTTTCACTAACGTAGAAAAGACCCTGGGAACGAGATTGTGAAGTGTTATCATCGTGCATTGTTTTAGGTTCTCACCAGAATTTACTTCCTGTTATCCAATTTTTTTCATCAAGTTGTCTAAATTACTTCTAACGCAATCTAACTCTTTTCTAAAATACGCTTCAAATATACGAATTTGTTTCTAGCGAATAAAAGTTTAAACTTGAATCAAAATTATGTCTTACTCTTAGAATTAACAGTTTTAGATGGAAACTTGTCTCTAGTGCAATGCAAATGACCACAAACCTTGCTTTGTTGTAAAGTCGTTTGTTACATCACTGTCAAAGTTTCCACACAACCCACACACTTTACTCCAGTAATTACTATTGGGGCTCAATTCAATATAAACATTGGTCCCACGGTCCCACACAACGTTCAGTCCAAGTGACGTCTTGATTATTACATAAAGGCCAGCGTGCTCAATCGCAAATATTGCTTTAACTGGTGATAGCTTTGACACGTGCTGCACAACTGGATTTTCCTTGCCTCGCACCAATTGAATCACAGTATCATACAAGGTTACCGTCACAGACTTTGTACACGTCACACCAGAACTGCCACAGGGTATATTCTCAGCGTCGACGCGGAAGGACTGGCTAGTGACGTTTGATCCGGGGCATTTGTCAGTGGCTAACACATAATTACAACCTCCTTGGAAATCGAACAGTTTGCCATCAAATGTTTTGTAGTGGGGGTCTCCAAATGCTGCACAAGTCGCTGATGGAAACATAAATAAAATATATCAAAATGGAATAAGTTAAAGCTAATGACTTGCTAAATACTTTACAAGCCTATTGGTCTATGGAACCGACGCGTATCTCCGGTTTCTAAAGTATTAAGCGGATAATAGTCTTTGACTCCCCCCTGGACGGGACAGTAATTCATCGCAGGTTAGATGAAAACTTATATTACTTTAATATCACTTTTCCTTTTAATGACAAATATTTTCTTTTCAATATGATTACTGGCAAAATATTCACTATTTCAATTTCTCAAAACTAACAACAATTACCCAACTATAATATCTATTCGGCACGTTATTATGTTGTCTATGGCGCTTCTTGCTTGTCAACATTTTACTTGATAATATGATTTCTTAAAAAATTCACTTAATTTCTTTTTTTGACAACAAAGCTACATTAGGCCTGCTTTAATGATTAACGTTTCCTCTTAACAAAATCTCCAAGATCACTTAACTATACTTTCTATCTTTTTCATGTGCACATGAACTTGTTTTACTAGAACCAATCTTTTCAAGATTTCAGATGCGGTTGGTATGCGGCCTAGGAATGCTCTCGTTTGTTAACGATATTTTGAAGCAAAAACCATTTTAAAATGATAATAACAATTTTGTTCGTTACTCTATGAATACAACCCCTTTAGCTTGTACTTAAATACATCCTTATCTGAAATTTTAAGGTAAATATTTGTACCTAAGGCAATTTTACCTTTACATCTCTTGTTTGTGCACTTCCAATCAGTGTAATTGCATTTGCTGTAGAAAAATTAACAAAAATTGAAATTGTAGCTTTCAAACAACGATTATGCACGACGTAGTTTTTTATGTAATTTTTGAAAGTACGTGGAAAATCCACGAGCATTCGAATGGTTTGGTGAAGTAACACAGTATAACAATAGAAAATAATTTTATCCAATGTTATCACTGCTCATCCAATCGATCGCATGTGGAGGAGAAACAGTGAATCGATTCTTCTTTGTCCAATCTCAATTTTAACCAATCCTGTTTGTCGTATAGTCCCGGGGAAATTCCAGCCACTTCACGAGCATCCGCGAAATATCATTAATATTTTTCTATTGATTAAAACATTTTGAAAATTTAAACAGCAGTTCTTGTAATTCTAAACGGTCTTACCATGAATTGCAGTCCTTTTTGATAACATCTCCTTTATTATAACTTTTTCCGTTATAATGACAAGGGCATTGATTGGCCAGAACGCATTCTCCGTTCTCTTCCACGAATCCTTTGGGGCACACGCATCCGGATTTACAAATATGGTTGCTGCATCCTATATGCATGTTGTTACAAGTCCTAGTGCACTGCGCACCGCACTCAACCCAAATTTTTCCTTTTGAGCACAAGGATTGATCTAAAGAACAAAACAGATCTTATTAATTGTATTTACACAATGATAAAATTACATTCCTGAGATTGAATGCTAGAAATAAAGCTTGTTGCTAAATGTTAAAATAGATTTCAGTTTCCTTACCTTTACATGTGTTATTGGTGCAAATAAAGTGGCCATTTTTGCAAACACTAAAACAAAACAACATCGAGAAACTTTATAAAATGAGTTGGCTGGAAGGCAGTTGATAGCTTACACCTAACTTTCTCAGTTATCTGTAAAAAACGTTTTGCCAACCGAACTAAGCTACTCTAAGACATGAAAAAACTTGGTAGTTTGTGTTGAACTTAATTTATGTCATTAAATCCCATGTCAGACACACAGTGGGAGCAAGAGGAAGAGTATAAAACAGACAGGGAAAGTAGCGACAATCAACCGGTCTGCTAATGAAATATAAATAGCAATTGCAAATTTCCCCAAGCAATTTTTTTATTAGTACTTTACTTTAGTTTTGTAACTCCTACCTATAGAAGTGTAAATACTCGTTCTGTATATGTTTATTTATTCTGTTTTATACGTTTTTTGTAAATATTGCGGAAGTAGGATGTTCTATAGTAGAAGCAACGTATACGCGAGGAATGTGTCTTACTACTAGCTCTGATAAAGGAATAGAAACGTCCCTTTGATCATCTGCTTACTCACCAGTCATTGCAACGTTTTTGCACGTGAGCGTTGTAGATGTAGTGTTGTCCTTTTTCATCGTAACAAGGGCAGAATTCAGTTTTGACACATTTGTTTTCTCTGGCATCAAAGAGCTGTCCATCAGGACATTGGCATCCAGGTACACAAGTCTCTTTACATGACGAGTTTCCGAGAGAGAGATCCTTGCATGACGTTGTACAATACGACCCACAGCTCTTAAACTCCATTCCATTGGGACACTGAGATTCTAATTGTAAAAATACGAAAGGTTTTGCACCTTTACAAGAATTCGTTTTCAAAACTTTTCGCTGATTTTGATAAAAGATCAATGGAACATCATTCCTAATTAAAGAATAGTACTTTAACAGTTCTATTCGAATATGTTTTGTATAAACCTTCATCATCAATCCCACAAACACCTTCATCATCAACTATATAAGCACCTTCATTATCAACGGCATCATCATAAAAATGATTCAAATTGGAAGGTACTTCTTTTCAAGGAAGCCCTTTCTACCCAATGGCGACTGAACAACGACCCAAGCCAGCCGTGAACAACTCCAGTTATTTAAGTTGCAGTTCTCGCCTTATATGGATTGAGCTTATTTAACTGCTCTCACTCGGTCCAATTACCTGAAGATCTGGGCTCAGTAGCACAAAACCCGATTAGCACTAACAAGATTAACGTTACGTTTTTTGATTAACAAGCTTCATTCTTTGAAAAACCAAACAGTATTTTAAAAGAATCTTCTGACTTTTCTTTTCTTAAAGAAGAAATCGCTACTTGATTTTTGGCTTAATCAAGGGTTAAGTAAACCAGCTTTTTAAGAGCTAAGACATGAAGATGATATCAAAGTACATTTATGAAAAAGGGCAACATTTTGGGAAAACAAGACATGTTTCGATCATTCATTGATCATCTTCAGTTGTGACTGGAATAATTGGCATAAGCTGGTTTTAAAGTTGGGCTAATAGAAATATTTAAACTAAGTACAATGTATAATATTAATATTAATATATTGTCATTCCTTTTATTTCCCAGTTTCTTAATCTTTGCTATTAGGTCATAAAACATCCGATATTCGGGAGCACCTTCGTTTTGTTACAATTTCTAGTCTCCATTGCAAATGTAACCTTGTGTAAATTAACAGCCCAACAAGGGTTTTGATTTGTCATAGATTTTGAATTTCTGAGGCTTTGAAATCCTGTCTAAAAGAATAAGCAAATTTCTATGTGAGTTTAATTATCTTTACTGAACAAAAAAACGACCCAAATTACATAAAATCTTTAGTTTTATCTCACATTAGAACAGCTCTACTTACTACAAGTCTTTTTTGTTTTCCAATTCAGAGCAAGGCCTTGCCTCGTACACTGATGTGCATATGCTTCCAGAACAGGACACCAACAATTTTGGTTTCCAGAGCATGCGCAAACATCTTGCTTGCAGTTTTCTATAAACGGCCCCGGATCTACGTGCTTGTGACAAGCAGTAAAAGGCGCTTGCTCTAGTCTACTACACTCTGACTCTGCATACTTCTTATTCTGTTGATAAAGTTCGCAATGCGTTAACCCAATTCGTTCTGTGATATCCTGACAGTTGCTTTGTGGCTCTTTCCACTTATTACCAAAGTTCACAGAGGAATCTTCAATTCCAAAGTCATCCTTTGTGTTGAAATTGAAGTTTCCACACAGGCCCTGAACTCTGCCCGAGTAATGAGGATCTAGAGTAACAAATAAGTTTGTTTTTCCATCCCACACAATATTTATCCCATCGTTGCTGGCGAACTCTACCATGTGGGTCGATAGCTTTCTGAAAGTGAATCCTCTATTGAGGTCGTAAACAGGCATCAAGAAATGCTTTTCATACGTTTTTGAAGTATCGCTGTAATGTACTGTAACAGTATTCTTGAGGGGATGATGCGGTACAAGATCTATGGTTATGTTGTAATATGAAATTTGGGCTGACTTCACACAGCTACTTCGGCCATCCAAGGAACACGCAGCAGTATTGATCATCACAGAAAATGTGTCGCTTTTGTCTTCTACAAGTTTGTACTTACATTTACCTTCAAACGAGTAGGCAGCCCCATCAAAAGTGACGTAATGGGGATCTCCGTACGTATAGCAGGTCGCTGAAAACAAGTCAAATACTTAAATTAAATTCAATTGCAAAGGAAGTTTAACCATTCGAAGGTTCAGGTCTCAGTGTGAAAATCTAATTTACTATTTGAGATCAACAAAACTCAGCCCACATGCGGAATAATATTGTTCTTTAGGGGTATCTTATCATATTAGATAGGTGGCTTGCTTTCTTCATTAAATTCTTACGGGAGTAATTTGAACCAATGTTCAATCTCATCTTAACAACAAAACTTTTTCTGACCCATTTTATACAAATAACTTTACCATTGACACTACACCAGCCATTTATATTGTGTAGACAACAAAATATTGGCCATGGTATAATGTTAGGTTTGAATCTTACCTGAACACTTCTTTTTTGTGCAACTCCAAACACCACCTTTACAGGTACTTGAGAAAAAAGAGCAGAATCGGTAAATTTCTTTATAAACTTAATAGAGTGTTGCAGAACTGAATACGAGGACGAGGCGAGTATACGATTTCAAGCGCGTTCACTTAGTGGGCGGCTCCACCTAAATTGTTCTTCAACTAGTACAGGTTTTAATGGAGCCGAAACCAATTGCACACAATTTAGGCATCCTGCTGATGAACAGTAACTGTTTTGCTATTTTTTTCAGCAGCATTATAGGTATGTCTGTTCAGATATCTATTCGTACTTTTTCCTGACAACTCAGTTGTGAAGAGGACAAAATTTCATACAAAATCACAGTTAGCCCAGGCTCATGATACAAACGAATACTAACAGTACTGATTCACAAGGGATTGTATAGGCATTTTTCAACTTTGGATTTTTTACCTTAAATCTTGTAAAATTTGTTAAAATACTCACAGTGCCTTGGAAGGTATAATCTCCTGTCCGAGTCTCATCTAATTAGCGAGTAATGGTGATTGGAATTAGATGAAGCTCGGATAGAAGATTATAAGGAATAACACCAAAACACTGAGAGTATTTTAACAAATTTAATTAGGATTTAAGGTAAAAAATCGCAAGTTGAAAAATGCCTATACAATTCCTTGTAAATCAATACTGTTAGTATTCCTTCGTATCATGAGCCTGGGGTACCTGTGGCAAAATTCGTCCTCTGGACAACGAGTTTGCTGGAAAATTTGAAGGCGCTTTGCAATCTCTAACTCGTCCTTGTCCTTGTCCAACCAAAAGATCTCTAAATATTCATTTTTAATCCGATAGAGCCAAAGCTAAGCAAACTTCAAAAACATAAAAAAAGCTATGTTAATCAACCAAAACCAAAAATGGCATACATGCACTGTGTAGACTGTTTTATGTTGTTCCGAATCTTTAGCAAGCCACTGATGTAGCTGGCGCTTATCTCCGGTTTGTGTAGTATTGATCGGATGAAGGTCTTTGAATAATCTGATATTACAGGACATTTATCTATCATACGTTAACTCACAGAAGCAAGTATTCATTTGAGACCTCCTCGGGATGGAAAACTAATCCAGCAGAGCTGGACACCTTGTACTGGATCGGAAGGTGTAAAGATCTTAGCGACCAAGTCTCTTTCTTTGAATAAATAATGTAGTAAGCTTGAACAAATTTGTTCCAGAAATCGCTTTTTCAGCTCCTTAAACTCAGAGTTAAGTTAAAAAGAGTAAACTGACCGCAAACATTCATTATGTAAGAGATTCTCAGTAGACCTTCATTTGTTCTAACTTGATTATTATTCAAATACCACTCTTACCAGCTGTTACAGTCCACTTTTATTGTGCTTCCACTTGAATAATCACTGTCGTCATATCTGCAAGGACACTGGTTTTCAGACACACACCCAGTGTCACTCTGTACAGTACCAGCAGGACAGTGGCAGCCGTCAATACAAGTTTCCATACACGTTGGTTGAAGATTGTTGGCATCGCAACGTTTTGGACATGCGGGACCACATTCACTAAACACCTTACCATTGCTACATGTTTTTGCTGGATGTACATCAAAAGGAGATTCGTTAGCTCGTTGATGAAACATTTGTAAATAAATTCTACGGTAGGCTCGGCCTGGTCAGCCCATTTAGTAAGGCGCCAGTCTACTAAATCCCGATAAGGATTAAAATAAAAAAAAGTTAAATAAGCACCTGTGTGTATAGGGGGGAGTGGGAGGTTGTAGTAAGGGGGAGAGGGGAGGGTATAGTAAAGGGGAAGGGGAGGGTATATCAGGGGGACAATGAAGAGAGGAATGAGAGTTAGAGACGCTGGGTCGAAATTATCAGCAACGATGGCAAGCAGTGGTTTAAACTTCATTTGTACTGGTTAGAAGGGGTTTATATAGTGTAGCTAGGATCAAGCAAAAGTTAGCGTTAAATTAAAATTAAAATAAAAGATAAGGGGACATTCTGCTTTGTTGGTGATAATGTTGTGCAATCTATTAACTTTTATATTTTTTTGAGCGAACGACGAGTGTCAGATAATATAAAAGATACAGATTAACTATTTAGCAATTAAAACGAAGACCCTTCTGTAATTTAGTAAACATTAGTCTCCCGTAAAAGATTGCACGTGAAAATTAACATCCCCGATCTGCTTATTTATCTCCCGTTTGATATTTCGGTCTTCATTTTCCGGATCCGGAAAACGAAGACCCTTTTGTAATTTAGTAAACATTAGTCCCCCGTGAAAGATTGCACATGAAAATATGATCCTCAATCTTCTTATTTATCTGCTGTTTATGATTTTGATTTTAAGGGAGGGTCTCCGTTTTCCGGATCCGGAAAACGAAGACCCTGCGGTTCTTTGCTCAAAAACGCTACCAGGCTCCAGTAAGAACTAAAACAAGTGAATTCGTTGCTTTTATTAGCAGTTATTAAATTTTGGGTCTTTGTTTTTGGTCTTTGTTTGCCAGGTCTTCCTTTTCCGAACACCCATGTAAGCTTCCCATGAAATCACACAACAGCTTATTATTTGACTTCTTGTTTGTGCTAACTGTTTTTACACAGGACTAAGTTCAATCCCTCTTCCACAGTGCTAGAAAAATTGCTATCCTATCCAACCTTTAAACTATTGAGCGCACTTCACTAATCTATGATTACTGCTAGTTTATCTACTTACGGCATAGGTGTTTAGATCTCCAGTTCAATGTCACTTTCACATTTGCGCATGCTCGAGAATATTGTGTAAAAGAATCGCAGGCGCATCCTGAATGTTGTGTGAAATTACATGAACACACGTCTTGCTCGCATTTGTCGATGAAATCGTTAGGGTCTATCTTGCTGTGGCACGGCTTGAATGCATTTTCGAGTAGAACAGAGCATATGCGTTTTGCAGCATCCCGCACTGCATCTTCAGCAGTTTTACAAACGTCAGAAGGTATTTTAGCTGCGACAGAACATGTCTCGCCCTGTTTGATCATTGCCCAACTGTTGCCAAAATCATTTACTGAACTTGATTGAATACCGGAAACCATCGCGAAATCATCTTGGGATACACCGTTAAAGTTGCCGCACAAACCGCAAGTTTTGTTTCTGAAGTTTTCAGCAAGCCCCACATAAATACTTGCATGGCCATCAAACTTAATCTCAAGGTCGTTTCCCAAAGTTCTAATTACGGTATAAGACAAAATCTTTGCAATGGTGACACCAGCTTCTTTGAGGGGAAGAGTGACAAATTTTCCGTCTACTGTCACTGCGTCTCCTGTGGAAACTTTGTACACTTTGTTGTTTACGTATAAAATCACGGAACGACGGCATGTTTCTGCATCATCTGAGCATGCTCTGTCATTTTCAACGTGTACAGAAAACTGATCAGATCCAGGTTGACAGTCTTTCGTCAGAGCATACGTGCACGTGCCGTAAAAGTCAAAATGTTTTCCGTCGAATGTGCGATAGTGCCATTTTCCCCACGTAGAACACTTCGTAGTCATTTGTGGCATCACGGTTAGTGCACGTGCTGTTAGATAATAAAAGAACGAATCACAGCTTTTCATTAGTAAAATGCATGCGATTTTATTGAGCCACCCCTTTTACATGGCTAATCAGTGCCAGGAAGGTGACTGTATATAATAAGGTTTGGACCCGGTCTTTCGAATCCAAACTTAGCGCTTGAAATAGCTTGGCTGCGCGGCCTTATATTAAGGGATCTGCTCTTCTATCATAATTTTTATTAAACTTAGTGGAGAAACGTGCACAAGAAACTAGTTTGTAAAAATTCATTAAAATCATTGGGAACAAAAAATGTATTTCTCCCTCGAAGAAGAACTCCTGTATATGCTTTTGGTGGCCTACAACAAAAAAGGAGCCCTTTATTACTTTTGAAGAGATTTTTAATAAAATTTTGAGTTTTTGTCTCAATTTTTAAAAATAACTGAATAACCTCAATAAAAAACGCCGCTTGTATTATGAAAAACTCAATACAAAGTGTAGTCAATAATTTTAGAGAACTGAATAACGACTAGTAAGGAATAAACAGCTTGCTATTAAAATGAATCAAAAGTGACATTTGCTGTATAGAAAAGCGTCTATTTTGGGCTGCAGAGTTATTCGGTCTTCAGTTTTTAGTTTTTCAGTTTTTATTCTTAGTACTCGTCATAAATACATGTAACATATAAAGTGAAATAATTTAACTTCATTACATAAAGTAAACTAATTTAGCTACAGTTGAGAACAAGTAATATACAATATATATAATATATAAAAATAGGAGTAAATTAGAAGTTATTCAAATAAATCAGGTAGACGATCGAGTATAGGATATCCTAATGGCCAAAACTAATCTAGAGGATACCCTGTACAATCATATGTTTAACGTTCAAAGGTAACACAGAAAATTTGAATAATCAGTCGTACTTACAAAAAATGAAGAAATACAGAAATTGTAAATAGTCTGAGGTCAAACGAAATTTCAAAACTAAAATAGTAAAATATAAGTAATAGTAAACTAAAATATAAGTAATTTAGTTGTTTTGTTAATTAATTGTAAAAGCCAAGTGGTCTCTCAAGAAAGGACACTTAGTTACATTCTCCAATACGAAATACTGGAATTTATTATCCAACTGCACGAATAACCGTACAAATAACACCATGAGAGGGTCTGGGGCGAGTACAAATATCCAGCCG
>JAOTRI020113132.1:0-12820 GCA_028564885.2 Zoanthus sanctaehelenae | reverse complement strand
AAGGAGGCAATAAGGAAGGTAGGTCAATTTTTCATGGAATTTTCATCATGAATATCATTTTTTTAGAAAATTATGATTATGGAGGGGGTCCACGAACAGGGGTCCATGGACTGGGTCCATATCGAGGGTTCATGGACCAGGTCCAGATCGGGGGTCCACAGCCCCGGGGGCCACGTTATGTACTTTCCCTTTAAAACAAGTATCTAGTGAGACTTTTAAAATCATTAGGGATTTTGTAGCAGACTAAGGCAAGTACCTTGAGACTTTAAGCTAAATTTTCCATAGTTAGTTCTAATACACCAGTTAATGTAAACCCCTGCTCTCCCCCTTCCCTCCCCCACCAGGCCACACAATACTGAGGACTTGGATTTCAAGACTTAGAAAACTTGCTTAAGACCTTGCCCACCAGGGCATTGAAACCAAGAAAACCCCATGCTCTAGCCTTTCTTACCTTTCTTAAATTTTAAAACTTTACCCAAAACAAATGGTTTTAAATCATCGCTGATTATAAATCTATGAACAGTGATTTCAGACTGCAATACAAGGCAAATTTAAATTCAAAACATACTCAAAACATTAATAATTTCCCAATCCCATATTATCTTCCATAAGATTGGTGATTTGGAGCTCAATCATCATAATACACCATAAATACAAAAGAAATTTTGCAGGTCAATGGTCAACAACTTAAAGGACAAACTTGAGGCCATAGGTAAAAAAAATGTTAACTTATTAAAGCTTACCTTTGTTTAAAAGAGTTTCAAACAAATCAGCGGCCACCGCTTTTTTCCTTTTGCTGTACCACACCTTACAAAGCATGTTTGTATGTTTTTTAAATGACTTTATAAGAACTTCTTTGAATCTTATTTTATAAGAAACAAAACACACAAGCAGTGTTGAACGATTGCTAGTGACCATATAATTTATGACAAAATTAACATGCAGCACGAAAAATAGGCAGCTGATTTGGTAACCGGTGATCTCGCCCAGGTGCAATTTCGCCAAGTTCACTCAGGTGAATTTGCCCAGGTTTTTCGGTGAACTCGCCCAGGTTTTACGGTGAGCTCGCCCACCATCACAAACTGGTGTATGTTTGTATGTTTATATCAGTTACTTATTTTTATATGCCTACTTTATTTGAAAAAGAACAGAAATGTAAACAAAGAAACGTCAAGCTTTGATGTTATGCACATCACATGTCCACAGCGAATCTGTAGTCACAAATGAAACAAATCTGATCATTACTTGCTGTTGTTTTTTTACGTCCTTCGCTCGATATTTTCAAACTAAATTCTATTACTTATCTTTATATATCAGCTACTTATTTTTATATGCCTACCTACTTTATTTCAAAAGGAACAGAAATGTGAACAAAAAAACGTCAAGCTTTAATGTTATGCACATGTCCACAGCGAATCTGTAGTCATAAATTAAATGAAATAAATCGAAATCTGCCCTTGTTGTTTTACGTCATTCGCTCGATATTTTCTTCTATTTTTTCTCTTAGCTTCTAAACTATCTTTCTTTCTTTGAGTTATCAATGTTTGATTACTGAATCACTTATAATACTTTTATTTGAAGTGGACTGACAGTTTTATAAAACTCAAAGACTAAATGTTATCTTTATTCATTCCCACGTATCATAATAATATTGCGTGCCACATCATATGCCTGAGCCCCCAACCGCGGTTACTTATGACTTGGTCGAATGTGGCAGTATTCGAAAAAAGGTGAAACTGGTGTCCAGCGAAGGCTACACATACAACATAAAGGCCAACTTCCAGACTTCCACCCACTGGCAGTGTACTATCCGTCCTAAAAATCAGCCATGCCGAGCCACTGTGAAACAAATCGGGTACCTGTTCTTCAAAGGCGAGTGCGAACACAATCACGCACCAAATGTTGGCATACTAAAGGCAACGAAAATCGCGGCTGAGGTCAAAAAGAGGGCATTGGCTGACGTCTTTAAACCAGCTTCGGCCATAGTTGACGAGGTCCTCCTGGAGCAGATGGATGTGGCAGCTCCTTGCCCCGCCTTGCAGAAGCCAGAGTATTTAGCCAGAAATGCTAATTACACCCGCCAGCAGCTCCGTCCTAAAGATCCGGTCGACCTGGAGTTCGAGCTTGAGGATGAGCATCTGCCTCCTGATTTTCTCCAGTCCGACATTAGTGTTCGGGGACAGCGACATCTGATATTTGCCACCGCCAGTCAGCTGGCTCAGCTTAAGAAGGCGAAAAGCTGGTACATTGACGGAAAATTTAAGTTATGTCGCAAACCATTCAGCCAGCTCGTGTCTATCAACGCCTTCGTTAGGTCCGACGACCATGTGAAGCAAGTTCCGTTGCTGTATGTTATTATGTCAGGTCGCTCCAAACGCGATTATCGTGAGGTGTTCCTGTCTGTAATCAATCTTCTAGACTCCCATCTCGCAGTAGAGAGAATTACGATTGATTTCGAGGCAGCCCTTTGGTCAGTACTCAGGCGGGCGTTCCCTACAGTAAAGATCCTTGGCTGTGCTTTTCATTGGACACAGGCGGTTTGGCGTAAGATCCATGAGCTTGGCCTGCAGGTTTCCTACATGTCGGACGATGCCACCTTCAAGTACCTGCGGAAGGTGATGTCCCTGCCATTCCTGCCCGCAGACAAAATACCACGAGCGTTTCAACGACTTCTCCAGACAGCTACCGGCCAGCCAATCCAGCAGCTAATGTCATATATTGCTGACACTTGGGTCTACGGTTCGGTTTGGACGCCAGTCGATTGGAGTGTGTACATGCAGTCCGTGAGAACTAACAACGACATTGAGGGCTGGCATCACCGCATCAACCGGAAGGCGAACGGCAAATCCCAGCTGCCATTCTACTCCTTGATCCAGCTCCTGCACTCCGACGCGCGGCTGACCGCTCTACACATCAGACTGGTTGGAGAAAAGAAGCTAAAAAGAAACCACCGCCGTGCCTATCGCACCATCCAGGCGAGGCTGTTCAAGCACTGGGAGGAGTACGAGGCCGGTGATCGCAGCAAAATGAGCCTCCTGAGAGCCTGTTCGCAGATCAACTACGGTCCAGCCCGAAGTCAGTGAGCAGACATCTTGACAAATACAAACAGCTCTTTTCAGAGCCACCAACAGCTCTTTTCATTGCCACCAACGGCTCTTTTCAGAGCCACCAAATATATTAAAGAAATGACCAAATAACTTCTATTGTTTTATATATAAATATATTAATCAATTATTTAAGAGAAATTACCCCGAAATAAAATGTTATTCATACTTCAAAAACATAATTTTTTAAGAGAATTTACCCAGAAATAAAATTGTGATCGTACTTCAAAAACATACTTTTTTAAGAGAATTTACCCAGAAATAAAATTGTGATCGTACTTCAAAAACATATTGTTTTAAGATAATTCACCCCGAAATAAAATGTTATTCATAATTCAAAAACATAATTATTAACTAAGAAAATACAACCCCAAATAAAATTTTATTAATACTTCAAAATCATAAATATGATCTGACAATGATTGTCAGCGGATGACAACATTATGCACATTCCTTCTGCAGATAAATACACGCTAATGACGAACATTTCATCCCGTTTCTGTATTCTTTTCAACGAATATTTTACCCAGCAACTTCTGTGTTCGACCTGGCAAAACAAAACTGAACAAATGCAGTAAGTTCATAGTTTTTTTCTTATTTAAGTGTACGAATGTAGAACCTGGGCGAGTTCACCGTAAAACCTGGGCGAGTTCACCGAAAAACCTGGGCGAATTCACCTGAGTGAACCTGGGCGAAATTGCACCTGGGCGAGATCACCGGTTACCACATAGACAACCCTTTGGTTGCGACTTGGGGACCAAAAAGTTCTTTGCCTGCAAAATATTCACAATCTATTTTATTTAAAATTTTCAACGAGGAGTACTAACTGGTTCGGGCTGCCTGTGTTAGAACTTTGCACCAGTCTTTCGCTACAGCAGCCTGTCAAAGGTACGCCTGGCAGAATGAGTGTCAAGTCGTGCTAAGGGAAATTTTGGCCTACAGTTTGTAACATTTTTTTGGAGAGTAGATTCATTGTGTCGCTTTTAATTTAACTAAAAATTAGACTAGCATGAATATCAGAAGCCTGGAAAACTTGGAAACTAGCAGTCGTTTTGCAGCGCTTTTCAGTACGATGAGCGACGAGGACGAAAGCAAAAATTCGCCTAACGACAAAAAAACCTCTCACAAAAACGCAAACACCACCACAATTGTAGCAGGCGAAAAGTCAAAGAAAAAAAAGAAACGGAAAAAAAAGAGTGATAAGAATGGCCTTGTAAGTATATTACGTGAGTGATAATTTTTGATAATCATTGTCATTTAGAACCATTTTGCATTCTGAAAAGATGTTGACTGAGAACATCGCTTTAAAGTTTGGTGAAAAAAATAAAAAATAGAGAGTTTTAAAAAAATTGAGAGATTGGGAATGAACTTTAAAATCTGGCAGAAGATTTTAGTTTTGCCAATCTGTTTTGGGGAAGAGCAATTTAATACCTGGAGATTTGGAAGGTATCTATAGATGTGTTTGAATAACGCTGATTTTATTTTATTGAACTAGATTTCAGACAATTCAGCTATTTCGGAGGAAGTTCCAATAGGTGATAAATCACAAGATTGGAAACACTGGAAAGACAAAGATGAACAGGTAAAAATTCCTTCTAAAACTATCGCTATCAGGGCTCGATTTTAAGAAAATTTTTTTGTTGTACATGGGGCAACCAAGATATATTTTTTAGGCGTCCCTCAAAAGTTCAGGTTGTTCTAAACAAAAGTGACTGAAACAGCTATAATATGTGTTTCAGTGTGTTTTATACTTTATTTCATTTAAAATTTCAAAGTAACAGATTGTATTACATTGTAACATTGACTGATCTGAACATTAAATAGTGTAGAAGTACTGTGGTTAAACGCAAAATTATCCAACTGACTTCACTTGCAACATCTAACTGAAATTTAATACAAAGTTTTTCAGGTTCTTTGAATCATGTTCATTGGCAAGTATAGTTGGAGCTTAACAGCATCATCATCATTTTCAGTATCAGTCACTCTGTTCTTCATCATCATTATCATCATCCCGTTCCACCTCATGCAGCTGGACTGTAGATGTAGCTCTTGGGCCATAAGGGGGCTAAAAGAAGTGCCTTGATATCAGCAAATACAAATTTGGCATCAATGTTTATTTAACCTATAACAAGGGAAAACCGCGGAAGTTGAATCTAATCCGATGTCAATCACTCCAAATGTAATTGCCACCTACTATGAACTTTTAGTTTTCTCTTGAAATACGATAAGCAAGTTCGTAAAACAATTTCTGAAAATCTTTATAATAAAAAAATAATAGTATACAGAAAATATATATCAATTGGTTGGTTCTAGTCGTCTAAAGGACGACTAAACTACTATTCTCGGTTGCCCCACGAAGAATCCAGTCGTCTCTGACGACCGTACAGTACGACCGTAAAAGTCGAGCCCTGCTATGATACACTGATAATAATAAAATCTTTGCAGCTGTTAAGAAATCAAGGCAGAAAGAAGTCAGATGTCAATCAATATGACCCTGCCCCCATAAGATTCATATCAACACCTTCATAATGTACCATAAGAAATATATTGCTTAAGGAAGATACTGTGTTAATTATTGAATTAGGTCAATTACAATCTATTCACACTTGAGAAATCACCTGAACCTTTGCAAATTTTCAGATCTCCATCAGGCAATCCTGGCCATTATTTTAACCATTTTAGCCAATAGAACATGCATGAAACAACTCAAGAAGCAATATATAAATGAAGTATCTGGTAGAGTCTCGGGAAAACGACATGAAGTAGATAAACAAATCTCGACAAAATCAAACAACAGATGGTGTAAAATTTACAACAAAAGAAAGTAGTTTATTTTCCATTTCAAAGATTTTACTTTCCAAGAAGTAATTTAAAAGGAATTGTAGTTCAAAATAATCTCGGGTCAATTTTGAGATGAATCTCATTTTTTGGGCTAGCTTTGAACCCTGTAGAAATGCAATATTGAACATTACAATTTATATTTAGATATGAATGAAGTTGTGTCACTGAATCTTGCACCTTTGTGGGAATACCAACACTTTTCGCCCGCTTCAAAACCTTGTACACCTGGTATGTTTGAAATGACCAATACTGTCTGGGCGTGGCTATCGTGTCTAAGAGACTGGTAATCAAAGCCTGAGGGTTTGCTCCTCATCCAGATACCAGCACTCTAACTTTCATGGTTGTATAAACTTCATTCCCGTTGTTTAACTTCAGCTTCTTAGTAGCACCTGAAAAGAAAGAAAGATGAGGTGAGTCAGGTTGGCATCGTGGTTTTCAGTAGCACATTCCACCTCTACAATATGGGATCTATTTCCATACTCCACATGTTGGCCGAGACTTCTCCATCTCAATATGACACCAAGAGTTTTTCTTTTCGAACTCTGGTTTTCCTTCCTCTACAAATTGAAAATTTCACGCCAAGATCTGAGCCATAGATCGAAGAATAATTAGCAACCATGTTGAAGCCACTAATGGAACAAAATATCTAAAGTGCTATGAAAACCATAAGAAATGCATCATTTGGTCAGCCTTAACATTAATCTTCCCCCATTACCCCGACTCAGCATGTTTTTATCCCAAATAAAAATATTGAATTGACACTGATGAAATATCTGGATTCCTCTATTGCATAAAATTTAGTATCATTGTGTTTTACAGTGTGAAGATAATATCACAGTTGTCACGAGTTCTGCCTAGCAAACAAGTCCTGGTACTATGCAAGTGTTGATAAAGAATCTTACAAATCCCTGTGTGATTACAAATTTAATCTTCACTAGTTCAAGTCAATTAAAGATAAAATTTTTACCCAGGAGCAAGATATGTAACATACTCTATTAGTTTACTCCACATAAGTTAATAGAACTTTTCACGAATGCTGATTGGCTGTCTTGGAAGTGATTAGCCACATAATATTCATCTACGAGAAGGAAAAGAAAAATATATCAAAATGTAACACTAAACTAGAGCACAACTGAAGCAGTATCTCTACTGCTTTGATTCACAATGTGGGTTTATCAACATCTTTAATTAGCCAATAACAAAAACACAATAATACTCTTTGTTCAGCATAAATTTTGCATAAGCATTGATTCTAGTTTGGTTGGACAATATTATGGTATTTTGGTATTGGCTAATCATGACTACACTTGCAGGTGCTTTACCATACTTAACAGCAGCTTAGAGGGAAACTCCGTTTTTGCTAACCTCGCGAGATTTGTTTTTTTTTCAAAATGTTATCTGATTCAAACTTTGAGCAGTTTATTTCCATCAAACATTGGTAGTTTTATTTCAAACTCATCGGTTAAGTTTGGTCAACGCTGCAAAGTTTACCGTCTTTTCTAAAGGAAAAGAAAGAACTTGAGACAAACTAATATCCTTTATTTTAAAAATCGATAAACCTACCACCAAACCTGGTTGCTGTTTGTTAAACGCAACTACCACGATCCGATTGTCGTTTCCCGCGAAGAACGAGTCCACCTCGCTTTTAAATCCTTTAAGACTGAGGTTCACATCACTAGCGTCTTCATGCAGAAATTAGATCCTCTTTTGGAACGTCTGGAATAGTGTTGTGAAAAACCTATCATTGTAAAACAAAAAAAGGTCGTCTCTTCATTTTGCTCCATGTGGCAAGATGTAAAAACAAAAAACAACTTTTGAAGAGAAATGCAGTCTAGCAACTTGACTCCAACAAGTTCCCCCATTCCTAGCTATACCGCGGTTTGTAACATTCTTTTTAACAATCTCTGTAGTTGCACGATTCTTTTATACGAAGAACTTTATGGGGTTCAGATCGGCCAAATGTAAAGAACAATTTAAGAACAAGCTCAGGGTGCAACTGGAAAAAGTGAAAATATTTCTAAGTAAAACTTTGTTGAATCTTGCAGTTTACATTCGCAATGTGCACAGTACAAAAGCACAGAATCACCATTTTAATGTATTTAGTATTGTCTCACACGCATTCTTGTAATACTAGAAGTTTCTCACAGGATCAGCACTATCTATCAATTAAGAACAAATTGATGCTGAAGAAGCCGTAAATTTAAGAACAATAAGCCTTTGCAAAAATGATTGGTTCTTATAAAATATGTGTGTTCAATATCGCCATATTGCGAGTATCGCCCCTAAGACTAAACTGGGAGTACCAACAAAATGCATTGTATCATCTCCAAAATTAACTTTAACTTGAAATGTTAATAAGAAATAAGGTGATGCATTTTACATATCTCACAGAAAGGGGACTGCATGGTTGTTATAAGACTGGAATAAGAGAAAAATAATATATATAGCCCTCAGGCGAGAATCGAACCCCACATCTTCGGTTTACTAGTCCGAAGTGTTAACCACTACACCACAAGGACCAACCACGTTGGTTGAAAACACGATAAAACAATTTGATCAATTTACACAAAGACAACTTCTAACAAAATGATGCTTGATATTTAATATCCCAAACATTAGATATTTTCATATAATATTTACAGTACAACATTGGAATCAGTTGAAAATAAGCATTTGTTTTAAGATAAACTCCTATTTCAATCTCATTTAAATACAATGGTAACAATTTCTTTAGTAAAAAATACGGTGCTGTGGGAAATTTAGTTTAAGTTGCTTTCAGAAAGTGGAGGACAGAAGACCAAATGGAGATGTTGTGATTGAAGGAAACAGTGGTTCAGATGGCAAAGGCGAATCGAGTGAGGTGGTACAGCCAAGTGTTAAGGAGGGACGATGGCCATGTTTTGAGGAAGGCATTGGAGTTTGAAGTCAAGGGAAAGAGGAAGCAAGGACGACCGAGGAAAACATAGAGATCTAAGGTGGAGAAGGAGAGTGGGAGTGGGAGAGATTGATGGCAGAGTTGGGTAAATCTGGCTACCCTCGTTTACGGGGACAAAACCGGGTCAAAACTGGATTGATAATGATGATGTTTATCAAAAAGCATTATTTGTTTATCTTTTTAGTGACTAAATTCCATCCGTCAAACAGGCCTTTTTAAGCGATGCCTGGGAACTACTTTTTAGTTGTGTTTTACTTGTGCTTGTCTGGCAGCCCCAGGCTTTTTTGCTATTTTATTAAGCTTTTCCTATGATCTCAATCCATGATCTTGACTCTTGTTTTTTCTACCCTTGTGTGTAATTAATTTCATCTTGCAGGTTTCTCTCTACAATTCCATTCCCTCCATGCACCCCTCATAACCCTTAATCTGTTTACTAACATGTGCATTAAAATCGGCCATACCCAATACTAGCTCACCCACACTGTTAAGATCCAACTCACAACTCTATTTATCACAAAAACGTTCTTTCTCCACACTCATCCTGCCAGTTTGTGGGCCATACACACATATGATTCTCACCACTTCTTCCTCAAATGCCAACACTACTGTCATCACTCTATCGCTTTTTCTTCTCACCTCCACAAGCTTCTCACATAGCTCCTCCTTCACCAAAACTCCCACACCTCCTGTACCATCACTATTCCCAGACCACCACAACTTATATCTCCTACCTTTCACACCCATAAATCGTGCTCCTTGACCTCTCCACCTCACTTCTTGCAGACAGCACACATCTACATTACTCCCCTCTTCATTAACTCCTCACATACTTCTGTACCCCTTCCACTTATACTTCTTACATTCCAAGTCCCAAACCTCATCCCAAGCCGCTTATCGGTTTCCCATCATAATGCAAGCAGTGCTTTCACGGCCAAGAGTCAGGAGTTACACCTTTCTGTTTGTGGTAAGCAGGTGCAGCCCACCCGAACCTTTGGGCTGGCTGGTGCCCATGTTTTTGTGCTGCCATCATGAGGATTTTGTTGGAGCATGATTTTTATTGCCACATGCTCTTGCTGACGTCAACCACAGTTATTCGCTGCGGACCTAGCCTTTGCCTGACCAAAGACAAAACCTGCAAGGCAACAGGTGGTTTTATTGACCCATAGATGGGACCCTAACAGACCTTAACCACTCCGGTTAAGAGTCGACCCAGGAGCAATGGTAATTAAGGGGTAGTTCCACATTCCCCACAACTCTAGATCTCCCAATCTGGAGCCTTACCACCGGTTGTAGTTTAAAGTCATACCCATAAAATAATCCATAAAAAATTCTTGATTGTTCTTGATATTAGTGAAATGTTCTAAAGAGACCTAGACTGTTCTAGGCCGTTCTAAGGGCTGTTTAGGAAAGTACTAGAAGAATAACTGGTAATATGCAATTTTTTGTAACACATATCCATTTCCATTTCTTGCCAGGACAACTCTCTTCAGTCTTTCCCAGTGTTCTTGTGATTTTTCCTTTGCTCTTGTGTTTTTTCCAAAGGCCTTCTGTTTTTTTTTTCCGATTTTACATGTTTTACACTGTAGAATTGATAAAAATAGCTAGAATTTGTTCGATTAGAATAGAAGGTTGTCCTCAAAATTTATTCGATCATTCAATAATGTTGAAAGGTGTGATTGTTTTCCAGTTTCTACGGTGGTTTTGCTGCTGCATCGAGTTTCAGCCAATCAGCAAACACTACAAATAGTGTTATAAAATTTTAGTTTAAGGTTACAGAATATGATTTAAGCTTTCATTTTCTGTTTTTTGGTATTCTCGATTTCTGAATTTTATCATAAAAGTGCTATCTTTTTGTGAAAACTGAATCTCGACCTCCAAAGGAATAAATTCAAAATTATGACACAAAACCAAGATATGTCGGTTTCTATTGTTTTGTAAAATTATGCAAAGTAGGTGCTCTTCTGTTTTCCAGTCCTGGCGAGAACAGTTGCATTGTATAAGGTACTGTATATGTTATTGGCAGTTTACAAACACAGGTGATGCTGTTTTAATCCCATTATTATAATAATTATGACTATTCTAGGAATTAACTTGTAATCTTATGGCCTTACTATAGGGTTTCAGTTAACTTTTTATAGGCATGAAGAATTTAAGTGGATGCCAAAAATGTTGTGTTTTTAGTCTGAAATTCCTGGTTAATTTAAGTCAATTCACATAATTCTGTCCCCCATCTCAAAATGTAGGTTTTTTTAAAGATTGAATAAGTATTATTAAATTTTTATTTTTATTACGTAGATTAGAATGTTGTAACTATAAAATAGGCCAATTGTAGTGACATATGTATTTTTCATGTTCTCATAATTGTTAGTGAAGATACATTTTATCCTTCATTATCTGAACCTCGAGTATTTGAATGCCAAATTTGGGTCATAAATTTTTTTTTACCCGGAAAGTTGAATGTGCATTTTATCGAGTTGCCTGAATGAATCTTTTGCCATTTAAATAAGGATACATATCAAACGAATATCTTTTCTCGAACACATTGCCTATGGATGAGGGAGTTCTTGAAAGCATGAAATGAATTTATCGCAAAAATTTACTTAGAGATTTGTTTCCAATTTAAGGATTCCAATGAAATGATTCCATTCCTGAAGAACATCATGTTGCATGTTATTGACCGCTTTTCCACAATCCAGAAGTCGTGGTGTAAACTCATTCCTCATCCTGTTCCCACTGTTTGTGACAAAACTGTAGGTGACAAGTCGTAAGAAATCCCCGCTGTTCTTGATGAAACCAAACAGGAATTCTCTTGAGAACTAGTCATTCTTCCTGAAGCCACAAACTGATATTGATGACTGGTTCGAATATGGTGGCCCTGGCTACGAACATCTCGATGATAGGAACATTTTTGATCATGTGTCAAAGCCAGCTCGTGATGCCGAAGTAGATGATGACAAAGAAGATGACGTTAAAATTGGAAATGCAGAATGTTCCGTGACCTATGCATGCCATGGATGCCTTCGACACTTGCCTTGTTTTGCTCAGATTTCAACCTTGATCAACGGCAGTCAACACTTCCCTGCTATTGCAACTGCGCGAACTTGCCACTGAGAAGTGAGAAAGGCATCGTAAGCACAATTGAGTCGTATTTTCAGAGCAAATAGGCTGAAGTTTTCTTTTTGCTGACTTTTGAATTTTGTTTATAACTTATGTTGTGTTTATCATGAGTATCAGGCATTTAACATTACTTTCTTTCCTGCCGTTGTTTTCTCTGCAGTTATGCTGAAATACCATCCTTTAGGGGGTATGAAAAAGGGTAAATTGTTTCTCCTCGATTATTCGAATTTTCGACTTATCCGAATGGCTCATCTTTCAGTTGAGTTCAGCCTGTTCGAATAATTTAGGATATATGCACTGTATTAATGATAACATTCCTTTGTTTTTCCCACTTGGCAACACCCATATCTATGATAAAAACAAAATTACCTGAGTGTTTGTTTGAACATAGGAAGCTTGCTGCACTCACATGAAATGTTTTTTCTACTTGAAGAAAAACTTCAAAATGTATGTTTGTGCCACAGTGTAGTATCCTTTATTCTTGTTGTATGCATTGTAACATGCAACTATATATTTAACAATTTATCTGACTTCCACGTTTAAGTTGCTGTGGCACAAGCCTATGAAGGTATGGTTTAATATCCCACTCAAGTTTCACCATTAGTCTGTTCCACATGGTGGCTATTTCATCGTGGAATGAAACTAAACAATATCCCTGGCTAAGGAATGACAAACGGTGGATTTATATTAGTATTTAAAATGAATATATTTAAGAAATAAAACATTTTTTCTGTGCCTTCATAGCCCTATGAAAACCGAGGTGCACGTTTGGGAGAATTCGAGAGCTGATCAGTGAAGCACGAGACGCAGTCGAGTGCTTCAA